>JASAMX010022635.1:0-30254 GCA_030248175.1 Microlaimidae sp. YZB2_3
CATCGCCACTGAAAACACAACAATCTGCATTAATTTAAAAATTAAAAAAAGGTTTAATTATAGAATAGTATTTATCGTGCATAACAACTGTTAAAAACACCGTTTAAAAAAACTTTAAAAATTAAAAAAAACAAAATCATTTATATGATATATTACTACGCTCAAAATATACCTTGAAAAATCCCATAAGTGGAAATTTAACGTGGAACCAAGTGACAAATGCATGAAACAAATCAGAAAAGCCGAGTACAATCCAAAGGTTAAAAAAAGAGTTTCTGAAATTAGAAAAATACATCTGGCACAGAAGTTGCTTCTACTTTATACAAAATTTTATTTATTTCGCATAAAGCAGGATATGCAATGCCAATGTTATTCAGCACTAATTGAGCAACCAAATACTACATACAACAATATTAACAAATATTAACATTATTACAATGTAGCTTGTCTAAGTCGGGACTTAATCCAAGGACCTTCAGTATGCAAGGCGTGAGTTCTGCCACTGCACCACAACCCCGACAAATATGTATTACAGTGTAATCGTTCCCAAACTTTTATTACTACCAGAAACATTAAAATTATATGGCAAGATTTTGTCATGAATCCGCGCTGTGTTTCATTTTGGGTGGTGACACACACAATACCTTAAAGATCCCACAATATACGGCATTCAATGTCAGTGTAGCGTATACAGTCTAGACGTAATAGATCAATCTTTAAAAACTTATTAATTTGGTTCTGCATTCATTACTTATAGTACTCAAAATCGGAATTGTTTTGTTGAATTTTAAAATTAAACAAGGTTCACGATAATAGAGGGACTAGCAAAAAATATGAAACAAATACGCAACTCAGCCGTATTTTCACGTTGGTTAAGGCAAGAATACATTATATATAATGACTGATTGTCCAGCTATACACAAAATTTAGTAAGAACACTTGCACATGCGACATTCATAACAAAAATCCGCCATAATTATCGGCCGCTGCAATTTCTAACACAGTGCACGTTCTTTTAGCAGTGACAAACGCAAAAAACGTGGCAAAAAAGTCGCATGCGCGAAAAACGTGGCATGTGCGACTTTTCTTACAAAATTTTGGTAACGCGCTAAAAACTTAGGGTCTTATTAAATCCCTTTAAAACAAAAACAAACTTACTGGAAATAAGGCACTGTTTTGCGATAGAACAGGACGCATGCGCGAAAAACGTGGCATCTGCGACTTTTCTTACAAAATTTTGGTAACGCGCTAAAAACTTAGGGTCTTATTAAATCCCTTTAAAACAAAAACAAACTTACTGGAAATAAGGCACTGTTTTGCGATAGAACAGGACGGTTAAGATGACCAAAATGTATATTGGTGTAGTAACGCAGGTAAAAATCAACAGCCACCACTGTACTGTGTACTGGTAATTGAATTGATCTTCTACTCGCAGCGCTGGTGTAACGTTCTTTTCCTGCACCCAAAGCTCTTCCATTGACCCATTTTCATACATTTTTAACGAAATTTTTCTAAAGCTAAATTTTACACGAAATTCAATTGGTAGTCGGTGCAAATATTTTATTTTAAGGTTGGGCTTGATAGTAAACAAATTACAACTATCTTCAACACCTGACAAATTTGAAACTTTTGAAAGAGCTATTTTTTTGATTTCGGCAACGGAATGACTGATATTTTTACAGTTATAAAAAATTTTCTAGAGAAAAAAAGACGATTTTGCGATTGTCCAGTTGCTATGATATGAGCATGATTTTTTAATTACCATTGATTCATCCGACAATATAGAAACTATAACTGGGTTGTGTAGTTTGCTCACAAAATATTTTATTTTTTTATAAAGAGAATTTTATAACTACTTAAGTTATTATCACATTTTTTTTATTTGTTATTAAGAAAACAACTGTACAAACTTCTCTTATAGATAGATTGATTTGTATTCCACATAAATTAACCCGACTGGTCCTCATCTTTTCTGTGCTAAACATGCCCTTGGTAAAATCGCCCTTTTTTCCTGCCCTATTTCTTAGAGAATTTCAAGGTAGGTTATTAAATTATTAATAATTACTGTAAAAAATAAATTGAAATTTTGTGGCTTTTAAACTCAAAAATAGTTGTAACTTGTGTACTATTAAACCAGCTTACACTTACTATGAACTTACATGAAGCAGGGCTTGAAACGCCAGAAGCCAAAATGCATGATTGGAAAGTCCAGAAATCATCCCAGAAACAATAAACGATTTTATTGCAGAAAAAAGAAAAATATCACACTTTTTGAGATTTCAAATTTTGCTAGGGATGGTCCTGTAGGAAAAAGGATTACTGAAAAAACCGAGGTCAAATCAAAAAAAAACTTTTTAAAAATTGAAAACTTTTCAAAACTTTCAGGGTTGTGGCGAGTCACAGCCTGGATTTTGCGATTCATTAAGAATTTAAAAAAAAAACCGATCATCTTGAAAGAAGGTTTCAACAACTGAATTGAACCAGCTCAAATTCTTTGGCTAAAACCAGTTCAAATGGAAAAATTTTCATAAAAAATTCAATACCTGAATTTTAAAGGCAGCAATAAACTCCTTAAAAACCAACTGGTCCAGCAATTAGGACTAAAATTGAATAAAAACAATTTGCTACGTTGCTATGGTCGCCTTGAATTTTCTGAATAAAATGAAAATGCCAAATTTCCAATCCTGCTGCCAAAGAATATTTACCTTACGCATCTAATATGTGAAGAAACTCATAAAAAATCAAGTACTTTGGTGTTAACCATACCCTGGCAGAAATTTAAAATCAATACTGGATTCCACAAGGTCGTGCAACTGTAGAAAAATGCTAAAAATGTGCTTTATTTGTAAACGACATAAAGGTGGGGATTTTAAGCTTCCGAAAATGCCTTTATGGCCCCGCCAGAGAGTGGCCAAATCAAGCCCTTTTACTTATGTTGGTCTGGATTATCTTGGTCATCGTAAAAAATTATTTAGTTTTGGCGCGCAATTAAGATTACCTAAACCTCTTAATTGGGATGAAGTTAAAGTAGCCACTGAAAATTGTATAGATAATCCTATAAAGCACTGTAACAAAAAATTAGAATTACTACTGCTATTTTTGATGATTTTAGAAAAGGAGCTTGTACAATAATTGCAAATTGCAATTGCAAATTGCATTAAATTCCACGTTAAAAATCAGTTTAAACGTATAAAAGACTTAACTTTGGCTTCTTTTAAAAAAACTTAAAGAATATGATTATTTGATTCCTTTTGAAGTATATTACATCGACGTATTTCCAAAATTCTCATTTAGAAAGGTTATCATGATCTCATCAAATCCTCAATTAATTGCTGTAAAACTCTTACATTAACTTCTGTAGACTTGTGAAGTACCGCGATTTCTGTCATAGATGGTTAAAAAAGAGGAGTTAGAAAATAAGAACGAAAGTTTAAAGAAGCAAATTGCCGAATTGAAGAAAAAAAATATTTTTGGAAAAAAAAGCGAAATGTTGACGTGAATCGACAAATTGGAAGCAAGTCAACAGCTCAGTTCAGATTTGATAAGCCGCATTTGCGAAGAAATGTTATGCAAGCTTTTTCCCTTAAAGGTGCGGTACCTAGTCAAACTTTTTGTTTTCAATTTTGATTATTTTTTGTAAAAACCTTACCCCCGCCCACAATAAAATTTATTCATCAATATATCTCCAGCGGTTCAGGAAATGTGACCCTCCAAAAATGGCGTTTTTTGACAATTATGTACTTGAAAAATTGCTCATATGGTATTAAAATTTAAATTAAAAAATATAAATTCAAAGAAAGTGGCCACTTTTTACTTTAAATTTATACCTTGATCGTTAGGATTGGTGGAGTATTTGTCGAAATATTGCGTTTCCCGTACAAAAAATCCGCGATTTTTTTTGTTAAAAACACCAAACGACGGTAGTGAATTGATGAAGTTTGTCCAACATTTTTTCCTCTAGCAAAAAAATAGCGGGTTTTTTGTACGGGAAACGCAATATCTCGAGAAATACTGCACCAATCTTAACAATCAAGGTATTAAATTAAAGTAGAAAGTAGCCGCTTTCTTTAAGTGCAAAATTTGTAATTTAAACCATTATATCTATTGAGCAATTTTTCACGTACAGCATTGTTGAAAAACGTATTTCTCAGGGGTCATAACTCCTGAACCACCAGAGATAATTAGTTGAAAAAATTTGTTTTGGGATATTGGGGGCAGGGGTAAGATTTTCACAAAAAATTATTAAAATCAAAGACAAAAAGTTTGACTCCGCATTTTTAAGGAAAACGTTGGTTCATGGAAAAAAGGACAATGCCTTTCGGAACAATTTTGGAAAACGTGGAAAGATGAATTTCTACAGAAATTGCGTGAAAGAATGCAACATTCCCACGCCCCATCTTTGGTAACCAGTGTTCGCACACCTTAAATTGGACAAACTGTTGTATTAAAGGATCAATCTTCTCATGCCACTTGAAAAATGGCAAAAATTGTTCAATTTCGTCCCAGCCAGGATAATGAAGTGAAAGAAGCCAAAATTATTCTACCTAATGGACACAAACTTTGGGGACCTATCAATCTACTTTACTCACTTGAAGCTGAAATAGCAAATAAAAATGTAATTATTAATAACAATGTTAAAAGTTTAACACAGGAAAAATACACACTTCAAATCAATTCTTCTAATAATTTGACTAGCGATTTCCGGCAATCTGAACAAAAAAAAAACGAGCGGCTACTATAAAAGCCCATGAATTACTTCATCAACTTTTTAATAATGATGATAATGATCACAATAACAATTCTAAGAAAATAATAAAATAATGACGATAAGAAAAACAAGGATGATATTTATTTTAAAATATATAAAAAACATTATTTCGACTAGAACAAACTAGAACACACTAGCAGATTAAATTTATTTTGACAATGCACTTAAATTTAAAATGTGCAATGCTTTCCCAAATATCTATCTATCTGTCAATATTTTATTTTAATGCACTCAGTAGTGACTGCTTTTAAAATACAAAAATTATCGATTAAAGATGCATTTTTCATTTTGCCATTAAAAATGGTCATGACTGAGATAAACAGGTTATTTTTTACATTGCACACCACGCCCAGTTTTAGCCGAAATAGATTCCTATATGGTTCCCGGCTTTAAAAATAGGGGACCGTTTGTCCAATTGTCACAAGGTTGCACCTGATAGATTGGTATTTGTAAACGACCACAAATTTCAGACAAATAAAAATTCGAAAATGTGCTGTCCAGAGAAAGAGCAAAACTTGGGCCCTTGCTTTATATAGCTTACAGTTATCTTTTAGGGTCTGTAAATCTATCTCCTAACTCAAAACTAATTATGATGCCGACGATTTGTGTCTAATTAAGCCAATCAACCAAACGATGAAACGGCTCTTAACAACGACATTAATACAATAAATCAATTTTTTGCTAAGCGGTATTTAACTGTCAGTACAACAAAAACAAAATACATTTTAGTCTCTTTGGATAATCAGCGGCTCAATTTAAACACTCATATTGTACTTGGTAACCACAATGTTGAAAGATTTACAGAATACAGATACTTGGGTCTCACTGTTGATGAAAGTTTGTCTTGGAGTAAGCATTCGAATATAAAAAGTGCCCAGTTAAAGAAAGCCACAGGGGCTTTAACTAAAATTTTTGGTAAAAATGTAAACTCCAGTGTACTAAGAAACATTTTTTAGCACTGTGTTTCCATCATTAACCTATGGTCTGGCTGTGTATTACCCATATTTTCAAAAAGACCGTTACATTTTGGATAGAGCTCTGCAATCAAGTTTAAGGATGATTTACAAAAAATATAACTTTTGTTTGGATGAGCTTCAAAATTTAAGCAAAATTCAATCTGTTGGCCACATGGCAGCAAGTTTCCGTTCGCGTTTAATGTACACTTATCACCACCAGTTTCGAATTCCCCCTGATAATTGTTGTTTAATGCTAACTTCTGATCAAAATGTACCAAAATCCGGAAGATTAAGAAATAATGATTTTGAGTATCATTTATGTACCCACCAGACATTTTACAAGAACTGACTCCTCCGCATTAAGAAAATCGATAAATTTGTGGAATCAATTTCCAACTATTTTTTGCTTACAAATTAAAAAACTTTTTTTTAAATCACAAGTGATATTTATTTTTTAGATAAATTTTTAGAAAACCAGAATTTTTACAATGTGCTTTAATTATTTATTTTGTTATTTATTTCAGTGCATGTTTATATTTAGTGTTATTATGTATTAATTTAATTATAAAATTTATGCAAAGCCTAATAGATTTTTTGGCCACAGTAATATCAGGTCAGTCATTTTTTATTTCAGGGAGTCATGAATCCTTTGGGGTTGAAAATGATTGATTTGGTATGGCTTATTTTGGTGTGTAAAACAATTCTATTTGGTTTTCTTTTTTTCTTTTTTGGTTTTCTTTTTTTTTCTTTTTTTTTGGGTGCATGCAATTTCAGTGCGGTTATTTACTTGCTTCTGTATGTTCCTGTCGTTTAACAAAATAAATAAAATAAAATAAAAATAAATAAATTTAAATTGAAGAAAAAAAGTTTGACTGTACCGCACCTTCACTTGGAAAAAACAGCGGTAAAAATATTAAACAAACAAATTTCAGTCGTTTTTATTTCCGCTTGGTTTTTAATAAATTTGGAAGAAAACTTTGCAGTTTAGGAGAAACATAGAATTATAGACAAAATTTTAGCACGAAACTCAGATAATAGAATAATTCCATTAAATAGGTTGTTTACAGAAACTAATTTAAATCTGTTTAATCTTAGTAAAAAGGCTTATCAACTCTATATATAATAATACTGTATAACAAAAGCAAAACATATGCGCAAACAAAGTTTCTCGATGCTAATTAAAAGTAACAAAAGGCTTGAGTAATTATAGATAAACAAAAATAATTACCATTAAGCGTATTGTAAAATATTTTTAATAATACAACGCATGACAATAATTATTTGAGAATAAATATCTATTATCAATAATAAATATTTATGAGTGAAAAACTTGAATCTTTTGAAAAAAACTAGGCAAATTCTATTGTTTAAAACGATCCTACATAAATTGAGGGGTCACGCTATTTTCTGTGGGCAATTAAATTAAAGAAGAAAAATAGACGCCTTAACTAAGCTCTGCCCACAAGAATACGAAAATTGATAAACTATGACGTTAATTTATGTCTTGAGTTTTGAAAAAAATCTTATATTTTTAAAAGTTAGTAAAGCGTTTTTTAAATGGTGCTTGAAAATTAAAAAAAAACCGTAAGAAATTTTTTATAAAAAATACCAAATATTTATTTAAGTATTTTAGGCATTTGTTATTTTTCTTTAAAAACTTTAGTTTCAAATTTTTTTAAAACAATTTTTTAAGTTAGATATGCGTTTTGGAAACGTATATCTAACTTAAACCTAGTTTTAAAGAGTTATTTTCTGTAAGAGTCACGAATTTTTTGGACATGTTTGACACACAAAAAATCGAGGTTGGGTATTTGGACTCAAATCAATATATGTTTTTATTCAGACTTTGGGTGTATCAATGAGCCGAATATAATAATATATAATTTGGGGTCGTTAGTAAAGTGAGGTACCCCTTAAGTTGGCCATGTCAGAATATTTTGGAATTTTTATTGTTTAGCACTACAAATCGTTTTTTTTAAATCATAAATAATATGACAGTGTTTATTTATTTATTTATTTTATTTATTTCTAACAACCAACGAATATTTCATCATAAAATATCGAATCCATTAGCAAACCGATCATGGTAATAATACATAACAAGTCAAACAATTAACAAGAATATATGGAGTAAAAATTATAGGCTATTAGAAACTGACCCAAAGGCCTAAAAATTAGGCAGTAATATGAGGCAATCGTAGGCTTTTTTGAATTTTACTATTGAAGTGGCTAATATTTGTTCTTCTGAAAGTTTATTTCATTTTGAAACAATTTGAAACAATGGTGTTATACCACTAGTTGACTTTAACTGTCAATATATATGCAAAATTACCCAAATTTATTAAAAATTCTGTTATTTTTATAATTTTCAAAAGATTTTAGGATGTATTCACCAATTATTTCTTAAAATGTGTAAAAGTGAAATCCTCTCCGCTGTAGGAAAACCAATTCAAACACAACCCTAAAGGGCTAATGCAGAGCTTCCTTTATACACAATTTAGCCCTAGGTATTGGTACTATTGTGTAAACATTTTGTTAAAAACATAATAATTTTTGGAGATCTGCTATTTCAAGCAATCCTATAATTTTTACCAAAAAAACTTCCAAATTGTCAAAAAAACGTTCCTTCGCTTCAGAGATTTTATTTTTGGTGCAAAAATTAATGGAAAACAAAAGCCAATGAGAAAAATTAAAGTTTCATTAATAACGGGGCCAGTTTTCTTGTTTTTTTTTATATTTTTTATCTTTTATTTTTCGGAATATGTGATATTTTTAAAATTTTGTCTTTTCACCAGTCAAGGGCTGTTTTAGTAACAAAATTTTGCACCGGTTTCAAATATAACACTCATTTACGTAATTTCGAAGTTTAAAGTGATAAATTTGACTTTTTTATTTATCAAGACTTTTATGACCAAACTTTCAATTTCCTTCAGAAACTATCAAATCCCCTCAAAAGCATCATGTGTGCACCAAAACATCACATTGCATTCCAATAGCCGAGCTGTCCTTTTTATAATTTTAGCCCCAGGTATTATTGTCCATCTACAAAAAATCCGATAAAAAAAACCTGTTTTGAAGATAAACCATTTTAAGCGATTTCAATATTTTTTCGAAATCCTAATAGTTTTCAAACACATTTCTGGTTCAAGGGATCTTATTTGTGGTGTAAAAAAAGTAATATTAACTGCTAATGTCTAGTGTGGAAAATTAAAGTTTTATTTATAAAAGCCCCAGTTTGTCTTTTTTTAAAATTTTTTAAAACACACCAAAATAAGCCATATACCAAATAATCATTTTTAATCCCAAAGAATTCATGACTCCCTGAAATCAAAATTGATTGACTTGATATTACTGTGACAAAAATCTATTAGGCTTTGCGAAAATTTTATAATTAACTTTTTTTATAGCTGAAGCGGGCCGGCGATGGATATTTCATATTGCCGTCTAATACCCTAGCACTGTTGTTGATGTAGAATTTTATTCAAAGACCCCACCCCTATCAGGGGATTTTAGGGAGCAGGCCTAAGCCCCTTCAGCGCGTCAAGCCACCATGCACACAACAAATGGTGTGGCAATTACCTCACCAAGGTGGCAATGGCGGTTTTGGTAAACCAAATCAACCACGACCTCCAAAGTGGCGTAGGTTGTCGAGGGGGTATAATTAAATTAATACATAATAACACTTAATATAAACATGCACTAAAATAAATAACTAAATAAATAATTAAAGCACGATTTAAAAATTCTGGTTCTCTAAAAATCTATCTAAAAAATAAATATCACTTGTGTAAAGAAAAGATTATTGTCTCTCCAATGTTGGTTTAGTGTTGTTATAAATTATTATGCAGTCGATGGGGTCCCAATAAATGATTTATTATGACTAACACAATTATATTAAATAAGGGAACACTTTACAAAACAATTAAAAACCAAAGCGTAGAACTAAACCTCTTTTACAAACATCGAGGCAACCAATAAAAAAACATACATGATTTTATATTAAAGGACGCGAATTGCATACGGCTTAATGGTATTAAACCGCGAAATCTTACTGTAAACTTATAAAAAAGAAATCTTGCTCGCTAATCAAGCGATATTCGCCAGCGAGAAGAAATAAAACTCAGGCTTACAAATTATTACAATAAAACCTTATTACAACATCCCTTTAACTGCGGGCGATAAATACTTAGCCTAAACATATTCTGGCTGAACACTTTTAAAGAATTTGAAAATAAAACAAACTTGATATTTTAAAACATAAATGTAACACAAATATTACTTTTTAAAAATAACATATATAAGAACATATAAAAGTTATTAGCATGAAAAAATTAACTTTGGGAACTTATAAATGATTAAATAATTTATTAATTAGTAAACTTTTAATTAATAAACCTTTATAATTTTTTTTGTAAAATTATAACAACTTAAATTTTAATAAGTTTAAAGAATATATGTTTCTTAAACAAACAAAAAATTCTGGTTTTCTAAAAATCTATCTAAAAAATAAATATCACTTGTGATTTAAAAAAAGTTTTTTAGTTTGTGGGCGAAAAATAGTTGGAAATTGATTCCACAAATTTATTGATTTTCTTAATGCGGAAGAGTCAGTTCTTGTAAATTGTCTGGTCGGAAAACTCAAAATCAATATTTCTCAATCTTCCGGATCTTCGCGTATTTTGATCAGAAGTTAACATTAAACAGGTATTAGGGAAAATTTGAAACTGGTGGTGGTAGCAAAAATATATAATATACCGAAAAATGTGCAACTCCTATATAAAAAAGTGCGAAAAAGTAGACCATTATAATGAGCCTTTCCATTTAAATGACACTCTACACTATAATGGCATAGTAGCCGTTTTAATTCGGCGAGTTAAAATGGAGAGGAAGCTATTATAATAGCCATTTATTGATTTAATTTCACTTCATATATACTTACAATTGTAATATTGTCCGGGCCGCACGAGTTTTCCCGTGTTGGTTTAATACTGTCCAACACGGTAAAACTCGTGCGGCCCGGACAGTATTACACTTTTATATATAAAGTGAAATTAAATGAATAAATGGCTATTATAATGGCTTCTTCTCCATTTTAACTCGCCGAATTAAAATGACTACTATGCCATTATAGTGGAGAGTGTCATTTAAATGGAGAGGCTCATTATAAAGGCCACCTTTTCTGTACTTTTTTATATAGGAGTTGCACATTTTTCGGTATATTAGGGTAACTGACTTAATTTCGGCCACGCCTTAATTTCGGCCACGCCTTAATTTCGGCCACCAATTTAGAGTGTTAGAAAATCAGCTTTTTTTTAAAACACAAAAGAACTAGCACAAAAGTAACTGGATGAATGTTGAATAAAGAGATTTTGCAAAAAGCTTTTTATTTGTGTTATTCTGCATTATCAACATTTTCATACAAAAAGTGATTTTTTGTGATTTTCTGGATTTTTGCTTTGTGTTTAAACTGAATCAAATTTAGAACGAAGCACTTTATAACTTTAAAATAACTTCTATTTAAAGCTCAAAACTGTAAATTTTCATGTTTTGATATTTTCTTTAAAATCACTTTGCAATGCGTTTAACTAACTGCGCATTTTAGGATTCCGTTCACTTCGGCCTCCTTAAAATTTACGTAGAAGAACCTGTTTAACACGATTTGCACCATCATATGTACGGGTGGGGTTACATAACACATAATTTACCATTTTGTATTAAATTATGAACATAACGGAAGGAATTTCTTAAAAATAATATTGAAACACAATAAAAAAGTTAGGTTATTTTCTTGGCGGAGGGATGCAGTCATATACTGAATATAGTAAAAATCAATGTCAATGGAGTTTCCCCCAATAAAGTACCCAACCCACCAGTTACCACGATATAGAGTACCAATATTTTAAAAACTGTAAAAGTAAATTAAAACACGGTAAAAATGTCAGGTTATTTCCTTTGACAGAGGGATGCATTCATAAGAATTACGTAGTAAACATCTGTGCGGGCTGGAGTAATCCAACTTTCAATGTACTAGGTTTGATCTATCAAAAAACCGGTAGATGAATTTATCAAAAATTTTTGAAATGCAGTAAAAAACTCAGATAGAAGTTAAAAAGGTTATTTTGTTGGTGGAGGAATACAGTCAGATAGGAAACATCAAAGATAGGCAGGGGTTGGTGTGTAAATATGCCACTCCTTAACTTTTTTAACAATTTTGGTTTATGTAGTCGTTTTTTGAGTTTATGGCTTTTGTTTTTGTTTTTTAAAATCTAAAAGGTGGCCGAAATTAAGGCGGATTTTGTGTTTTTATAATTTTTAGGTTAAAAATTTAAAAAAACTTAATAGAGTGTGGAATAAAATTTTTACCAGGGTTTCTTTAGAGTTGACTGGCTGTAACAAAAGCCATTTGATGTTGAAATATTTTTCACACCAAAAAAAATCAACAAAAAACACGTGTTATTAAAACTTAGGTTTTTACATAATTATTTAAAGTCTTGCTAATAGCTATAAAAGTTTACGAACCGGAAAAAATTAAGTTATATGTATCAAGAACAATACCTAAGAATAAATAATTTTTTTAAAATATGTATCGTTCGTTTTAGCAATAGTTATAGCCAGTTTTTTGTAGGTGGCCGAAGTTAATGGCGCACGCCTTAACTTCGGCCACTATAAACACAAAGTTTAAACCTCCACTAATTTTTAAGTGTAACAGAAATTTTTAAATTTTGCACTGGAATAACAAAAATAGCTGTCGTTTGATTTTTAGACCGAATCCTGGCTCAATTAGAAGTGCCAGGAAAAACTTATCCAAAAAAATAAAAAAAGGTGGCCGAAATTAAGTCAGTTACCCTATATATTTTTGGTAGTAGTGCACGTTACACGCGAACGGAAACTTGCTGCTGTGTGACCAAGTGACAATTTTGTTTAAATTTTGAAGCTCATCCAAAGAAAAGTTTTTTTTGTATTAATGAAATATTGATATTAATAATGAAATTTTTTTGTAAATCATACTTAAGCTTGATTTCAGAATTCTATCCAAATTGTAACGATATTTTTAAAAATATCGGTAATACACCAGCATACCATAGGGTAGTGCATTTAATTTCGGCACTTTTCCCAAATGGGCATTTTTGATTTTGGACTATATCTTTGGTAATCCTGGACGGAATACGTTTGATAGCTCAAATGAGAGCTAATTATGTAGATGACTGTCGTGAGCTTTTTATTTGTTATGTTATGATATTTTCATGTGAAATTGTGTGAGTTATAATTAAAAAAATTCTTACTCGTTTTTAGAACATGGGCATTTCATGATTACGCAATAAATTGGTTTAAAAATTAAACTGTCCTGGTAAATTTTAGTCTTTTTTCCGAATTTTTAGTTCCCGTGGTTCTACGTTGCGTCTGTGGTGAGCAATCGTTATAAAATAAAATAGTGCAATTTCGGCACACTATTGCTGTAGGTAAAAACGGGTTGAATTTAGTGGTCGGGTGGTAAATTGTAGTTGTAAATAGTTAAAAGACAACGTTGAAATGTGTAGGAGTCATAGCACTACACTTAAACTCGATTAAAGTGGTCTTTTTAAAAAGTGCCGAAATTAAATTCACTTTTTTCCCCAAATTTTCCTCATTTTGATACCATTTAGCATTTTAGCTGTAACTTTTTTCCAGTTACACGTTGAACAACAAGTAAAACCTTAAATTAAAGAAAACTGTCTGGAGATAATAATAGGTTTTTAAATTTTTGAAAATGATGATTTCTTGACTGAGGAACAATCGATTGTTTGTAAAGTGCCGAAATTAAATGCATACATTTAATTTCGGCAATTTTCCATTTTTTTTAAAAACTGATTTAATTAAGTAAAAAAACAACTTTCGTACAGTGAATTTTTTATGACGCAACGCAGTATCGTAAAAGCTTTAAAATGAGCTATAAAACATAAAAATCAGGCCATACAATGAAAAGTTACATTGGAAAAACGAAAAAATGCCGAAATTAAATGCACTACCCTATCTGTATTCTGTAACTTTTTCAACATTGTGGTTACCAAGTACAATATGAGTGTTTAAATTGAGCCGTTGATTACCCAAAGAGACCAAAATGTATTTTGTTTTTGTTGTACTGGCAAAACCGGTTTAAGAGCCCTTTTATTGTTTGGTCTTACTATTGGATTTATACTATTTTATACTACTTTATAGTTACTATTTTATGCAATTAGACACAAATTTTCGGCACACATAATTTTGAGTTAAATAAACTTACAGACCCTAAAAGATTACTGTAAGCTACAAAAAGTAAGGACCCAAGTTTTGAACCCTGAAGAACACCACTTGAAACAGCTCTTTTTCTGGACAGCACATTTTCCACTTTAACTTTAAACGTTCGGCCAGAAATATAAGATTTAATGTATTTAGATAAAAAGTGGCTCACACCAAATTCATCTCGAAGGCATTTTAACAAGCTTTGATGAGGGACCGAGTCAAAAGCTTTACTGATATCAAAAAACACAATAACTACTTTGGTTGAACTGCGATTGAGTCGGCACCACTTAAAACCGCTACAAATATACTCTGAAAAAAGAATTAAGGCGTCCACTGTAATACGAAATAATCTGCAGGGGCGGGTTCCAATGGAATTGCTAAAGCATTAATGTTATTTTGGTTACAAAAACCAAAAAAGATTTTTAAATTTTTTTTATCTTTTTACTGATTACTTACTGCATAGGAACCATCTTCTTTGCATATTGATGGCAATGGTTCTTTTGGTGTCTTTTTTAAATGTTTTACGGTTTTCCAAAAATCAGCTGCATAAGACACTTTTTAAGCATATCAAAGCTTTTTTTTAATACTTTTACACTTGGCATTAAAGGCTAACCCAACGTGGCTGCAACAGTTGTTTGTAGGATTAAAAAGGTCCCCCATTAAGTAATCACTCAAATCACAAGAATCTGACATCACTTATCAATCAGAATGCAAAAAATGAAAAGGTTCAATTGAGAAATTAACTTTGGCTGATAGTTTAAAAACAAATCTTATTATCTTATTTAAGACACAAAAAAACCAAAATAGTTGTTGTTTTCGGCAAACTGTTTCTCTCGATAAATATTACCCGACAGTTTTTTTAAACCTAAGCCTACGTTTTGCTAAGCCTAAGCCAAAATCTAAAAATCAAGCAAAACTTTTGATAAAGTTATGAATTAGGTTTTGAGGTTATGTTAAGTTATGAATTGCTTGGAAAACGTAGGTTTAGGCTTTAAAAAACCCATCGAGTAAAATTTGTCGAGTGAATCAGAGTTTGCCTTGTTTTCTCATTTTTATAGATTGGAAATTGTGAAATTAAATTGTTTTAAATTTAAAATGCAGAATTTTATATACTTCTAAATTGGTCGGGAGGGGGGGGGAGGGGGGTCAGCCTCGCGAGGGGGGGAGTCACGCCGGACCTCTCTCGAGCTTTGGGGGGAGGGGGGTTTTTGGATTTTTTCTATGGTGGTTGGGTCCAAAATTTTGGCTATAGGGGAGGGGACCCTGCTATCACCCCAAAAACATCTATGATTTCAAGCTAAAATGAGCTTTAAATCACTTATTTATAAAGCGGAGCTTCGGAGCTCCCTTCGCTATAAATGATTGGAGCTCCGGAGCGTGATATTGGAGGGTAGGAACATCACTATGCCAAACCATTAAGTAGCTGTAATACCCAGGAGGTGCGTATTTCCCCCACCTCTTAAAATTTAAAACATTTAAAATTGGTATTACTAACATCATGATAACGTAAAAAATTTTTGTTAAAAATTTGCAAAGACTTTTTTTGGATTAATAAGTTCATTAATGAGTAGGTGAATAAGTTTAAGTAGAATGTTATAATTATTTGCGAAATTATTTTATTACTAACATCATTATAACGTAAAAAATTTTTGTTAAAATTTGCAAACACTTTTTTGGATTAATAAGTTCATTAATGAGTAGGTGAATAAGTTTAAGTAGAATGTTATAATTATTTGCGAAATTATTTTACTTGTTTCTTTATTTTTATTAAGAATATCATAATCAAAAATTATTAAATTATTGCAAATTTTCTTCGGAATTACGGAGTACATTTCATCACCACGGTAATACTCGTCCAGACTTACTAAAAATTTAATAAAACATTTAAAGTTTAAATTTACGCTGAAAAAGAAACTATAAAAAATTATAAAGACGTACACGTAACTAAGCAGAGTTTAGTAAATAATATTACTTTGTTCGGAATATTAATTTTATATTTATGCACTTGGTCCTTATTTTATATTATAACATACACGGAAGTTGGTTAAACTAAGATAATCGTAAATTTGACGTTGTTTATAGTCTAGTTATAAAAATAACATTATTTTGGTAAATATTCATAGGTTGAAAATTTATTGTATATTTTCATTTAGATTGGAGGTTTTTGTTGCGTTTTTTAAGCTTTAAACTTTAGATTTTAAACACATAAAGAGCTAAAATCAAAAGTTTTATTTGATATTTGGCCATTCCCCTCAGTGAATAATAAACTAAAACTTGTAAATAAAATGAGCGTTGTTTAAAAATAAGAATAACATGGGTTTTGTGACAAATTTCTATTAGTATTCCTTTCAAAACACATGAAAATAAAACAAAAAAGTAAATCGTTCGCGAAACTATTTTTAGTTTTTTCTAACTACTGACTTTTACAATTTTTTAGCTTTGAACTATGCAGCTTTTTATCTTGTTAACTCCTCATTGATTCTTTTCAAACTAAACATCAAGCAACATTGTTGTTTTTTATAGTTTAAATATTTTAACTGTTAAAACCAATGGAATTTTACGCTATAATTATGTATATTTATGTATATTTATTCTTTATATGTATTCTATATCATAGCATAACAAAAAAAAGGTCAGCTGTCCCATCACAAAACAAAGGTCTTCTTTGGTTAAATGCATTTTATTGCAATAGTTTTGAAACTAAAAATAATACCAAAAATAATAAACATCTGTTTGAAAATTTTAGCGGCTTTTTTGTATAAAATTAAAGCATTACAAAATGTTTTTTTTCTTTTTCTGATTAACCTCAAAAAATTAACATCTGAAAAACTTTGTTTGCGTAAAAAAATAGCTTTAAACAATGGTCAAAAGCTAACAGAATTACTTGAAATTGTTGTAATTTTATTATTAAGCTTTCGGATTTTAAAAAAATTATTAAGTTTTTAAGACCGCCAACCCAAAATTTTGTTATAGTAGGTAGTTCCATATTTATTAGATGTTAAAAAAAACAGGTAAAAGTCGTGGTTACAAATAAAGCATTAGCAAAATAATATAAAAACATCATAAATAAAACAAGTTGTAGATTTTTAAATCACTTGCTACAACTTTTTAAAATGTTACGTTAGAATTAATCACTCTTTATTTAAATTAATTTTAATATTAACATTGTTTTGGTTTAAGCGTTCGACTAACGAAGTCGCGGCGGTCTTTCAAGAAGCCAAAGCGAGCAGACTTGAGAAAATGGATCAAAAACAAACGAGCCTATTTCAAAAACTTAAGCAATGGTATGGTGATTGGCACGTACGGCCTTCCATCAAACTTCTCCACATGATCACAATTTCAAGAGCTTTCTGTGGTTTTGAAGTAAGTTGCATTAAACTTTTAATAATTTAATTATTTAAGCAAAAACGGAATTTTAAAGCCAAATAAAAACGGTGTAAAACCAATTTAAAGTAGAGCAGACTAAACCATTTATTTGACAATTAAATTTATAATTTATATTCTAATTTTTAAACATTTTTGGTTTTTACATTTTATAATTTAGAATTTTTAAGAAAAACTTAATATCACTTTAATTATTGTTAGCTTAGAGTAAAAATACTAGGTTAAATTAATATTTGGAGATAATTTAAAATTTGTTTTTGATAGATATGTAAGAGGTGATTTTTGAACCCCAATGCCGGAGGTTTACACAAATAAAAACGATATTTTGTTTAAAATAGGTCTTTACTTAATAATTATAATTTTAAAATGCTTTATAATGCATCTATTTTTCACTCAAAAATTATATGTATTGTTTTGAATAATTGTCGAAAATTGCATGCTTATTTAAAACGATTCTCATCAATTTTAATGCGCATAAAAAAATATATATATATTCATTACGTTGCACAGTCATTTCATCTAAATTCTCGTCGAAACAAAGCTTTCTTCTCTCCGCGATTTTTTTAAATTCTGCTATTTTTCAAAGCGTTTTATTCAATTTAATTTCATAAAATAATTTTGTGTATTAAATTATTTTTTATTTATATTTTAAATTAGCGTTACGAGCTAAGAAAACCATTATTATCCTATCCCAACAAATACTACATTATACGTTGAAAAATACCGTTAAAAATATAAAAAAATAGAAACGGTTGTCCGATGTATTATAACCTTTTGTAAAAAACTTCAGGAAGAAAAAATGGTTTAGGTACATGTCATCAAATGATATTAACATGTCTTTTGCAGGTTTTTTAAAATTAGAATAGTTTATTAGTAGTCGTACAGATTACAGTAAAGTAACACAGTAGTAAAACACACATCAATACAAAAAATGTTATCATGTTTACACTACAGAAAAAATAAAACACCAATAGTCAGAAAAAACTTGTGTAAGAAAATAAAATAAAGGTATGAATACTACACTTTTCAATTAATTTTAGCTACGGATGTTGTGTTTTTTGTAATTTATTCACAAAAATATTAATATTTTGGGCCATAACAATATTTTTTGGGAGGGAGTTCCAAATGGGAATAACTCTATTTTTTTAAATGTTGGGCTATGTTAGTTTTTCAAGGCTTCCTTATTAATTTATAATCATGACCACGAGTTCTAAGTTCATTGCTAGGTGTAAAAAGTGTTCCGACTGAACATCTACTAGGTTATTTAGTATTTTGTAACATAAAATAAGGTCATTTTTTGTTCTGTGAGTTTCAAGTGATTCGAGATTTAATTCTTTTAACCGAACGTCGTACGGTACATGCGGAAAACTACATTTTCTGTAAAACTTACGCGTAAAACTTTTTAAATATTTTAAATATTTCTTATATCTGTTTTAAGGTATGGATTCCAAATAGTTGTACACGATTCAACTAAAGGTCTGATGTACGTTATGTAAGCTTTTAGGAGGCTGACATACTGCTACCTTGAAAACTTCTAAAGATTAGCGCAGACCTAGAATGGGTTTTGGCAAATATATAAGGCAACTGTATGTTGTGCTAAAATTTTTGTCACAAACGTTTTACTGTCGTGCAACTTGTTTTTATTCAAAAAAATCAAACACGAAAACCAGAAAAGCTTTTATCTTTTTTTTTAATAGACAGTTTAAATCTATCATTTCTTAAGTATTTGTTGATTGAACAAGTATTATATACGCTGGTCAATATATTTTATGCATTTAAATCCTAGCAGCAAACGAAAATTCTGCAATTTGTCTTCTTTTACTTAAAATTCAATATTTATGGTCTGTTTCTAGGTGATCAGCTTGTATTCCACCTACATATTTGAATATGCAGGATACAGCTCGTCAGTTGCCCAATACTTGACACTGCTGCTCAAAGTAGTAATTATGATTGCTGTATTTACGTCCTTTTTCACCGTTGACCAACTGGGTCGACGGGTGGTAATCACCATTTTTGGCCCCATACTCATCTTCTTCCTACTGGTAGTTGTCGGAATTCAAGCCACGCCCCCTTACATCCAGGGACCAATCATCGTCGTCAGTTCGTGCTTCATTATATTCTGCGCATCTGGCGCAATTTCACCCTTGCGCTTCATTGTCATTCTCGAACTCTTCCCGCACAATTACCGCCAGCTGGCCAAAGCTGAAAACGTGCTGGTGACCAGTATTGTTCTGATCGTGCAATTGGTGTTCTTCAACGCCTTTTTTAACCACTGCGGTTATTTAACTTTTATGATGTTCCTGGTGCCCCAGTGTCTGTCCGTTCCCTACATAATTTGGAAATTACCTGAAACCTCTGGGAAAAGCACAGACGAGATTCTTTCAGAACTGAACACGAATAGGAGGCACTAAAAAGTGATAAACTATTAATACTTGTAAAAGAAAACAACGGATATCAACTAATTTAGTTACATGGTTCTATTTTATAAAATATTAAAAATTTTCAAACATTAAGAAGATATGAGGAGGAAGGGATATCAGAAAAGAAGTAGTGGTGTAAACTACCTAATGAGGAAATACATTGGGTGTAAGCCAGTTTTTTGTTTTTGCTATAGATTTAAGTACACAATAAACCAAAACAACGAAAAAAAAAACAGTAAACCTAGACATATAGCTTCAGACACAAAAATTATGCTCGTTACAACTATTTAACTAACTAATTTAATTCTGCTACTAAATTTTTTAAATTAAATAAAAATTAAAAATGTTGTGTTCAATTTAAACTGGCCCAGTATCATAGCATAAGCCGTAGCTATTATACAAGACCCCACTGCTAACGCTCAGGTGGGGAGCAATAATGGCTAAACAACACCTAAGTAATAAAAACTGTACATTTTCCCTGTAATCGTTTTATTTTAATAAATATTTAACAGTAGATCTTTTGGATTATCATGGGCTTAGAACTCACAGGATGGCCAACCCTCCCCCCATTTAAACGGAATCTGTTTAGTGTTAAATATCTTTACAGAGTTTTGAAGTTATAGAATCACTTTTAGCCAATTAGCATTCGGGAAACAAATTGATCTCCAATGAACATAGTGCAAAATTAGACGTGATCACGAATACTACATTTCAGAGTCCTTAAAATTTTTACGTGTCAAGATTCTAGGTTAAACGTAAATAAAACAATACTGTGTGGATCAAATAAATGCGTGACTTTTCCTTTCACTACTGATACTATACTAACACTAACATACGCAACTAGGCGAAAATTTTGTTACAATATTAAAAATTATAAATGTGTACTGAAAACTTAATTTACTTTATTACATATAAAAAATGTGAGATACAATATATAGGTAAATCAAAAATAAGTCTATTTTCAAGATTTAATCCACACAAAAGAATTTCATGGGTGGCGCGGGAGCGCCACGGAGCGATATCTAATGTACCTTTGTTATACTACACTACCATTACACGCGACATTAGACCACTGAGACCCAAATTTAAGGATGCCTCAGACACATTGAAGAAAGAATGAGTTCAACCTGTCAAAAAGAGTTGCTTGGCAAACTTTGGGAGCTAAGAGAGCAGAACAAAAAGGTTTCACTTCGGTATTCTGCTGATGGTGATCCCTTTTTGTTCGACATCACTCTCAAGGCGCCCCTAAAGGTTTCAAAATAGGTTATATTGCGACTTAATTACCATTATAGTAAACTAAAGCTTATACCTAGTATAAAAATTTTGTGTATGAATGCAAAAAGCCTTGCTAACTCCTTAGACTAGCTTGATGTTTTGATTTCAAGAGATAGCCTTATCTATGGTGCTGTTGATATCTGCTTTATTTGTAAAACAGGGCTAACTGAAACAACTTCTAATGCAATGATAATCAAAAATAAAAAATTTAATGTTCATCAAAGGGATCGACAGCAGCGGCAAGGAGGTGGAGTAGTTCTATTAATTAAAAATATTTTTAGAGTAGTTGAAGTTGAAATGGACGAAAAACATGATGCAATAAAACTAGTAGCGGTTGAAATTTTTCTACAAAAGTCATCTAAACTAAGATTCATTGGTATTTATAGAGAACTAATGTACTAGCAAAGAAAAAGACAATCTAATATTTGAGCTAATTAGGAATTTAAAAGAAAACTTTGTAGGAACCATTGTTTTGATCTGCCAGATATTCTTATTTTCTCCCTGTCGACAGAGGGAAAAATAAGAATAGTGGTTGGGCAGGAGGGGCGGCGGCCCCCCTCCTAAATGGTCGTTTTTAGGCGCTAAAAATTCAAATTTTTAGCGCCTTGCTAATCGCTCCACGCCAAAGTATAAAATAATTTTAGTATCGCAAGTGACTCCCCGAAAACCAAAAAATTTTCAAGCTTCGCTTTGCTCAGCGGCCACTTTCTATAGTATACATACATATATTTTGGTATTTATTTTGCCTAATGGGGGGAAAGTGGGGGAACAATTCCAAAATGGGGGAAGCATTTTTTTATAAACAGAAGGGAAGGGGGAAGCAGGATAGAAAAACCAAAAATGACAAAAAACAGAACAAAGAAAAAAGGAACAAAAAAAGCGAAATTTAGGTCTAAAGTGGCTTAAAAAGCATTTAAATAGGTCAAAAACTGCAAAAATTTTTCAATCATGTCATAATAGAGCAAAAATTGTGTCATAATTTTTGGGCACTTTTTCATTATTTGTTGGGCGAGGGGCATAGGTGGGCAGGGGGGTTGGGGGGGGGTTATACACCCCAAAACTTTGAATTTTGCTGACACCCCCCCCCCCTTAAATTAGGGGTATCCGGGGACAGCCCCCCAAATTCGCTTCCCAGAGAAAATTTTTTAAGTGTTATAAAAGAACAAAAAAATTTTTCTGCGCTTCACGCGGAATGTTTATTACCTTGTTTCCTCCTTTATTACCTTTAAATTTCCCTCCTACGCGGGCAGTTTAAATTGACAATTTATCTCAGTTTTTCAATTTCAAATCGATTATCCCATTCAACGGGTAAGGCATACATGTTTAATAAAACTACTATAAACACTATTATTCTTTTAATAACGTTTTAAACACATGTTATAAATCATTTGGAATTTATAGTGTATTTTAGCGCCTTAAATTATAAATTTTTCCCCTGGGGGGGCATTCTGCCCTCGGACCCCCCTGACTGAATTTTTAAGACCACAGAAAATTATGTAGCAATGTAGGAATTAGGTAAAAAAAACAAAAAAAAATGTATGTTCACGCGATTACCAGGGGACAATTTTTAAGCTTTTTTAATATATATTGTAAAAAATTTTCGCCTCCGCCTGATGGGGGGACATCCCCCTGACCTCCCCCCTACCGACGTTTTGTGTCGATTGGCGCCGCTATGTGGCGCAGGCAAAGGAGCTTCGCGCTGCTTCCGTACCAATTTTTCTTCCCCCCAGACCCCACCCCGAAATGAAATCGTGAATACGCCACTGCACATTATTATTAAAAGAATTAAAAAATAAAATTTTTAGTTAAAAATAAAAAATAAAAGTTGCAATAAGGTCTTATTTTAATTTTACACAGTTTTAGAGCATTTATAAGCTTACATTTTTTATGCGTTTTAAGCTCATTTTAAGGTAGCTGTTGTAGCTGCTCCACTTAAGCCTCTCTTGCTTCCTCAGTTGTTGCATAAATGCAAATACCTTGTAGGCGTGACAGGACTTGCGACCGGACTGGGACTGCTGCTGTGACAGGCGCTGGGGCAGGTCGTCACTCTAATTTCCTAGATACTGCCGGCCTACGAGGATCCGGCCAATCCCGCCATGCCTTTCACCCAGGCGTTACATCCGAGGGGAGGGAGGTCTGGCTGTACCCCCTGGGACGATCCTCCTACATTTCAAAATTTGATTTACCCTGGGTAACCACCCCCTCTAGCTGCCGGGACCGTTCTCATCTATGCCCCCCCCCCCCAAAATGAAACCTAAGGTACTCCCTAGGCGAACCTGACTCTCTAATTTTGAAGGGGGAGTGGTGCAAATTTTTTTAGTGGAATGACCCTAATATGATGTTTTTAGCATTTTTAGTATGAAAACCTCCACCCCTACTCTCAGACTCAATTTAAGGGAAAAATGTATTAGGGGGAGCACCAATAAAAAACTAGGCATTTCTGCCCGTGAATAGGTTTTAACTCTCAATCATAGGTGAGCAGCCTCCCGGATTTTAGGGGGTATACCCAACCCCCGAAATTCGGGGGGAGGGGTGTTCTGAAAGGAGGGGTTCCTAGGAGGGGTGTTAAATTTTTGTTTTTAGAGTTGGCAATTTTAATTTGGCATAGGTTATCTCAGTTCAGGCAGTAGGTTATTTACATCTTGGTTTCAGTTTTCTAAATAATGTTTTTTTTGTTTTTAATGCAAAATATTATTTAAATGAAAAATAGGAAAACTAAATATATATTATTAAAACGATCAAAATTGACTGGGGAACATTTCAAAACGTTTCGTAAAAAAAATTTAACTTGCTTTTTTTTATAGGACAGTTTTTCTTACTCATCTTAAATTTAAGTATTCTGTTTGCAATGTATTGCAATAATATTAAAACGAAATGCAACATCAGAACATTTTTTCTGTTCTTTGTGGTGGAATTTTAAGTGTTTTTTTGATATTTGTTGCTAAAATCGAGTGTATATAGGGCTTGGAACAACCCCTTATTTGCAAGAAGCTTAGTTGGTCTCCTCGCTATTGACCAAATACTGCCAAACCAAGCTTTCTTTGGTTCTTCTTCCTTTATAGGTCGTGCAGCGGCGTGCTCTTTGGAGGGGGCGGTCCAGGGGAGATAGTAAGGGAGATGGGAGAGGCAACCCCCCTGAAATGGGGGTCTGGAAGAGGAGAGCCTCTGAGCGGAGTCAAGGGGCAGAGCCTCTTGTCAGAGTGGTCCAGGGGGCAGAATGCCCCCCAAAGGAGAAAATTTTTAATTAAAGACCCTAAAACACACTAGAAATTTTATTTCCAGTTAATAGGTCTTACTAAATTTAAGGATTTTATCCCTTTAAATTTAAAATATGTGTTTAAAACATTATTAAAAGTGTAATTTATTACTTATAGTAGTTTTATTTGACATGTATGCCTTCAATATTGATAGGCATAACTGATTTTAATTGAAAAACTAAGATAAATTATGAATTTAAACTACTCGCGAAATGGGAAAATTTGGTTTTTTTTACTCTTAATATGCTTTTGGAACGCATCAGGAAAGTTTTTTTAATTAATAATAAAAAAAATTCTGGCTTCTTCGGACCTTGGAGAGGGGACGGACGCCCCCTCCTTCAACAACCCCCCCCCCTCGGGACGCCACTGTGCTTGTGGCTCCAAGCGAATTGGGTGTTTTGGAAATTGTGTGTGTGTCCATGTGCCCTGTATGAAATGAAAATGAATTCCCTGTGCCCCCCCCCCTACCGTTTTGGAATTCCCCACCTAATAAAACCCCGGGGGGGGGGAGTGCACAGTCATGATTGACAGTCTGTATGTCATGATTGACCGCACAATTTGCCAGATCACAAAATCGTGATTATCAATCAATTCTCTATTGTCAGGTGTATTTATGTTCCGAATTTCAAGTGATATAAATTTTATTCAGCTGAGTTATAATTGTTTGAAATAAAATTTGCATATTTGTCATGATTGACCCCACCATTTGTCAGATCGCATAATCGTGACTATCAATCAATTTTCTGTTGTCAGTTGTATCTATGTTCCGAATTTCCAGTCATATAAATTTTATTTGACTAGGTTATAATTGTTTTAAATAAAATTTGCATACGCCATGATTGACCGCACAATTTCTCAGATCACCAAATCGTGACTATCAACCAATTCTCTGTTGTCAGTGTATCTATGTTCTGAATTTCCAGTCATATAAATTTTATTTGAGTAAGTTATAATTGTTTTAAATAAAATTTGCATATACATCATGATTGACTGCACCATTTGTTAGATAGCATAATCGTGACTATCAATCAATTTTCTGTTGTCAGTTGTATCTATGTTCTGAATTTCCTGTCATATAATTTTTTTTGACTAAGTTATAATTGTTTTAAATAAAATTTGCATGCGTCATGATTGACCGCACCATTTCTCAAATCGCATAATTGTGATTATCAATCTATTCTCTGTTGTCAGTTGTATCTATGTTCTGAATTTCAAGTCATATAGATTTTATTCCACTGAGTTATAATTGTTTTAAATAAAATTTGCATATACATCATGATCAAATGAGCGAGTTATGAGTTGGCATCATGAGCGAGTTTTGAACAACAAAAAAAGTTAAGGTGGCCCCAATATAAAGGGCTCCTTATAAGTTAAAGGATCCCTTATCTGTTTTAAACAACCCACCCCTGCTTTACATTTATAATACAAACTTTCACTGCACCCATTACTTCTGCGCTGGGAAACACCAGTGGAGATTTTTTGCGTAAAACCTGCTTATCAATACTGGTACTGGTACTGGAACTGAACCAAAGTCAGTTCGAGTACCAGTATTTTCTAACTTCCTGATTTTTTTCCAGTACCAGTACCAGTATTTTTTCAAACCGAAATTTTAATACAGTACAGTACCAGTATTTTTGTTTGTTGAATTTTTTAATCCAGTACAGTACCAGTATTGTACTGGAACTAAAATCAGTGGTACTGGAAGGGTTTGAGTACCACTACCATTAATACTGTAACAACAATAATAGGCATAGGGAAATTATATATATATATATATATATATATATATATATATATATATATATATATATATATATATATATATATATATATATATATATATATATATATATAATTTCCCTATGCCTGCTATTGTTGTTACAGTATTAATAATTAGTGGTTACTCAAAATTCCCCCACTGATTTTAGTTTCAGTACAATACTAGGGTACTGTACTGGATTAAAAAAATCAACAAACAAAAATTGGTACACTGCGGTTTGAGAAAATACTGGTACTGGTACTGGAAAAAAATAGGAAGTGTCGTACTACTAGAAAAAAACTAACTTCGTTGCAATTACCCAGTACACAGTATTGATAATAAGGACTTACAAAAATTCCACTGGTTTTTGACGCAGAAGTAATGGGTAGCTGAAAGTTTGTATAAATGTAAAAAAACAGGGTGGGTTGTTTAAAACAGATAAGGGATCCTTTAACTTATAAGGAGCCCTTTTGGGGGCAGCTTCAGCTTTTTTGTTGTCAAAAGTTTTCGCTACATCAAAATGCCCAACTCATAACTCCGCCTATTGGTGCGTAAAATGTATATAGAATTTTATTTAAAAAACAATTATAACTCAAAAAAAAATAAAAAATTATATGACTGAAATTTGGAACATTGATCAACTGACAACAGAGAATAGATTGATAATCACAATTATGCGATTTGAAAAAATGTTTTGTCCAAATCCTGACGCAGTTCAATTTTATTTAGAACAATTTCACTTTAATCAAAAAAAAAATTATATGACAGGAAATTCAAAACATCATCCACAAACTGACAAAGCAGAAAATTGATTGGATGAAGTCACCCGATTTGTGAGGTATTCAGTCAATCATAGATGTATATGGACCAACATTACTCAAATGAGATATGACTGAAAATTAAACATCAATTGCGACTATGACAAGAGGAGATGGTTTTATCATCACAATTAATTGATCTGAGAAATATTGAGTGGGCATATGCAAGTTTTCAAACGATAACCTAGTCAAATAAAATTTATATGACTGGAAATTCGCAAAGTTTTAAGTGAATACAACTGACAACAGAAAATTGATTGATGGCCACCATTATACAATCTGAGCAAATGTTACATCAGTCAAAAGTGCAAATTATTCGAACGAACTCAGCTGAATAAAATTTATATCACTTGAAATTCAAAAAATCGTACACCTGACAATAGAGAATTGATTGATAATCACGATTTTGTGATATCGGCAAACTGTGCGTCCGCAATGCCCGCTGTCAATCATGACTGTGCACTCCCCCCCCCCCTCGAGGTCAGTAAATTCCAAAACGGTAAGCAGAAACGTTCATTCATTGCGGGCACCGTGGGACGCGCGCGCTCCAAAACACCGAGAGGCCCCGTGGCCACATTCTGCGAGGGGGTTGGAAGGAGAGAAGAGCATGTCTCCAAGTTCGAGGACCAGGAGTCTCCTTGTAAGAATACAAAAAAAAACTTTCCTGATGCGCTCCGAAAGCATATTAAGAATTGAGAAAATTTGGCGAGGATCAGCTTAAATTCATAAATTATCTTCAGTTTTTTGATTAAAATCATTATGCCTATCATACTAAAAGCATACATGTCAAATAAAAGCATATAAGTAATCGTACAGTTTCAATGGTTTAAACATATATTTTGGGTTAAAAGAATAAATCCCTTAACAGTAAGACCTATTAACTGGAAAAAAAAAATTTCTAGTGTGTTTTGGTCTTTAATTAAAAATTTTACCTTTGGAGACAGTATGGCCCCCTGGGACCACTGACAACCCCTTTGGACTGCAAACCCATCTTGGGGGTTGCTCTCCCATCTCCCTTGCCTGTCCTCCTGGACCGCCCCCTCCAAAAGACACACTGCAGCGAGCCTATAAACGAAGAGAAGAACCAAAGAAAGCTTGCCATTTGGCAGTATTTCAGTCAAATAGAGAGAGACAGACTAAGCTTCTTGCAATAAAGCATTTGTTTCAAGCCAATATACACTCAAATTTAGCAACAATATACAAAAAACACTTAGAAATCACCACAAAGAACAGGAAAAATGTTACAATGTTGCATTTTGGCTTTGATATTATTGCAATACATTGCAAAACAAATACTTAGAATTTAAGATAAGAATAAACTGTATTATAAAAAAAAGCAGTTAAATTTTTTTTTTACGAATTAACTGAAATGTTCCCCAGTCAATTTATTTTGATGGTTTGAGTATATATTTAGTTTTCTATTTCCATTTGAAATGATATTTAGTAAACAAAAAAAAAACGTATTTAAAAACTGAAACCAGGAGAACAGCACCTACTGCCTGAACTGAGATAACCTATGCCAAATTAAAAATACCAGACTATAAAAACAAAAATTAACACCCTCCTCAGAACCCCTCCTTTCAGAAGCCTGCCCCAATTACAAGGTTGGTTGTGCCCCCCTAAAATGCAAAAGCATGCTGCCACCTATGATTGAGGTAAAAGTATTGCACAGGCAGAGATGCCTCAGTTTTCCCCTAAATCTCTTAATAATCTGAGATAGTTCATACTAAAAAATGCTAAAAAACATCATATTAGATTCATTGCCACTAGGAAAAACTGCACCACTGCCCCTTCAAAATTGAGAGTCAGGCTCAGTTCCTGGGTATTAGGCTCCTTTTTGGGGGGCATGAGAAAACAGCTCCCAGTCAGAGTGCCCAGGGTAGATGGATTTTGAAATGTAGGAAGAATCAGTCCCCAGACCTCCCTCCCCTAATTTCCCCTGGGAAGGCATGGGTAGCAGGCCGGGGCAGCTAGGATTAGAGAGTGAGACAAGCCTGCCCCAGCGTGTCACACACAGCTGCATTCAGGGTGCTTCTACAACTATTTGCATTTATGGAGACTGAGGAAGGAGAGGCTTAGTGGAGCAGCTCAAATATACCTAAAATGAGCTTAAAACACGTGGAGAGAATGTAACTTATAAATATTACTAAATTGTGTAAAATTAAAATAGACCTTATTGCAACTTTTATTTTTTATTTTTAACTAAAAAAGTTTATTTTTGATTCATGATAATGTGCAGTGACATATTCACAATTTCACTCGGGGTGTGAGAAAATTGGTACGCGAAGCTCTTTGCCTGCGCCGCGTGGGCGGCGCCAATCGACACAAACCGTAGGGAGGGTCGGGGGAATGTCCCCCGTCAAATCTTTCAATAGTTAAAAGTGTGCTCCGCGCGTGAACATACATTTTTTTGTTTTTTTTTACCCTCATTCCTACATTGCTACATAATTTCTGTGGTCTTAAAAATAGGGGCACATGCCAGGGAAAAATTTATAATTTAAGGCGCTAAAATACACTATAAATTCCAAATGGTTTTACAGTAACATGTATTTTAAACGTTCCTGAATAATGATGTTTATCGTGGTTTTATTAAACATGTATGCTCTCCGTTGATAGAATAATCGATTTGAAATTGAAAAAATTGGGATAAATAATATCATCATAAACTGCCCGCATAAAATTTTAAAGAAGGTAAAGGAGGAAACAAGGTAGACGTCCGCGTGAAGCGCCAGAAAATTTTTTGTTCTTTTATAACACTGAATTTTCTATCCGGAAAAGTTGAGTCTGCCGGATACGGGGCCTAACGGTAAGAGGGGTGTCGGCAAAATTGAAGTTTTGGTGGGGCCCCGTTCCCCCCATCCACCCTATGCCCTGCGCCGCCCAACAAATAATGAAAAAGTGCAAAATTCTGACACATTCTATTATGACATGGTAAAAAATTTTGCAGTTTTTGACCTATTTTTGAATGTTTTTTAAGCCACTTTGACTGTACCCCTTTTCTTTGTTCTGTTTGTCTTTGGTTTTACCCTGTTGCTGCCCCCTTTCTGTTTATAAAAAAATGCTTCCCCCTGGAATTGTTCCCCACTTCCCCCCGTAAGGCAAAATAAATACCATGTATGGTGCCTACCTCCTGGGAGGTGGCCGCTGGGCAAAGCGGAACTGAAAATTTTTTTCAGGAGCTTTGCGATACTAAAATTATTTATACTTTGGCGTGGAGCCTCCACAAGGCGCTAAAAATTTCGATTTTTAGCGCGCCGCCGCCCCTCCTCCTCTTTATTTTTCCCCTCTGTCCGACTCGGGCGAGTCGGCCGCCCCTCCCACCCGACCACTATTCTTTATTTTTCCCCCTGTGCAACAA
>JASAMX010022637.1:0-32882 GCA_030248175.1 Microlaimidae sp. YZB2_3
GGGGGGACAGAGGGGTGCACCCCCTCCCTAGAGCCAAAATTTTGGACCCCCCCCCTAGAAAAAATTCCAGGGGCCCCCCCCCCCTCCCCCCAAGCTCGAGAGCGAGGCTGACCTACCTCCTAGAAGACTTCCACCCCCCCTCTCCGACCAATTTGGAAGTATATTTTTTGATTTACTGTCAAAACACAGGTTTTTAGTTAAAAACAATGTTTAATCACACTTTTTAGGCCTAAATAGGCCGTTGTCCAATACATAAAATTCAATATTAGACATAAAAACACCTAAAAATTATTGAGTTTAAAAAATTTTGCTGAAAAATTGGACCCCCCTGACCCCCCCCCCCCTAAATTTGAAATCTCGCACCCGGGGTTGACCCCCCCGCCAAAAAGCCAGGGGGGTCCTGGCACCCCCCGACCCCCCCCCCCTAAAAAATTTTGGCCTTCCACCCGGGGGTGGACCCCCCCCCGAGCGGACCCGACCAAAAACATCTATGGCCCATGTATGGTGGAGATGCTGCTCATGTGCTTTGGTTTACAATGTGGATGTAGCCAAGGGGTCTGAAAGGTCTCTAAATTCCTTTTTTGTGAAATCCAGGCTCTGCCAATGTGTACTTATGTAATTTTTAACTAAAAAAACATGTTTTTACCGCTAAAAACATTAGATAAAAGGTTATTAGGCCAAAAACAGTGTATTATACAGCTTTATCTACGTTTATTCCTGCTTTTTTAACGTTTTCAAAAATTAAGAGGAGCTCCGCCCCCCCCCCCCCCAAATTTCGGGAAGAAGGCGGGGCGGAGCCCCCCCCCCCCGAAATTTTTTGTTTGTACCACAATCCCCCCAAAATGAAACTCTGTGTACGTACGTCCCCGGGACTTACGTTTTTTTTAAATTTTGGAAGAAAAAAAATATTTTCTTTAATATTTATACAGAAACTTTCCTAATGCCTTCCAAAAGCATAATAGTCAAAAAACCAAAATTTCCCCGCTACGCAGGTAGTTTAAATTGAAAGTTTATCTTAGTTTTTCGATTTCAAATCTATTATATACCGTTTAGTAGTTAAGGCATACATGTTTAAAAAAAAACTACTATAAACACTATTATTGTCCTTTTATTAACGTTTTAAACACGTTTTAAATGTATAAGTTTTAAAAAATCTTAAATTTTGTAATAAGTAAAAAGCAACATCTGGAATTAAAATTTCTAGTGTATTTTAGCGCCTTAAATACAAATTTTCTCCCCAGGGGTGCGTTCTGCCCCCCCCCCTGGAACTTCCCCCTGACGAAAGGTTCTGCCCCTTGTGCCTTGTCCCCGATGGGGGACTATCGCCTCCATACATGAGCATGCACCGGCAAGCCGGGAGAGGGGGGTGGCTACCCCGGATAAATGGTCCTTTGAAAGCTAGGAGGGGGATCCAGGGGGGGTCGACGCGGGGTAGACCAGTTTGAAATCCAGAGGGAGGGTCAGACAGAGGGGGTCCGGTTTCCAAACAAAGTCACAATAAATCATTTATTTAAGTTTTGTAGCACTAGTACAGAATTTTATATACTAAAATAGGCTATTTATGTATTAAAAAGAGTACAAAAGTACTGTTTTTTTACCACAAAACCGTGTTTGTGACAGTAAATTTTGACCTAAATTTATACCTAAAATTTGGCTCGAAAGGGGGGGGAATTAATTTAGAATCCCAGAGACGGGTAGGGTGTCAAAATTTAAAAATTTTGGGGGTAGGGGGCTTCTAGATTTTTTTAGGGGGGTCCGAAATTTCGAGCCTGGGGGGGTGGACCCCACCCTACCCACTATGCTCATATGTATGATCGCCCCTCAGATCTGGGAGGCTTCCGCCTGTCAGAACCCCCTTCAGGGTTAGTATTTACCCCCCCCCAAATGAAATCCTGGGCACGCCACTTGTAATACTTATATTACTTTATAAATTAATTTATAAATTAATTTTTTTTGTGTATTTTATTTTACGTTTTTATTTCACTTTCTTCGTATTATACTAACTTGTCGTTGGATTTATATTCTTGTTTTTTTGTCTTAATTCGGCTTTAAAATTTTCATGAATATAAGTTTTTTTGATCTTTATTTTAAAATGTTTGTGATTCTTTTTTTATGTTGTCATATAAGTATGTTACTTTAAACGTGACCTTTACAACAGTAATAAATATTATTATTATTACTAATCATGGAGTCCACCACGCCCCTAGCCTTGAAATTTCGGCCCCTCCTTCTAGAAGAAAATCTAGCCCCCCCCCCCGATTTTTTAGCCCTGACTCCTCTCTAGAATTTAAAATCTGACCACCTCCTCCCTTCGGGAAAATTTTAGGTACTTTTTTATAAATTTTTTTTCAAAAAGGTGAATTTTTAACACACATTCATGTTTTTACACCCTTTTAATAACAAAATATCGCTTTCTTTCTATTAAATAAAATGTGGTATTATCCTATTAAAAAAATTATTAAAGTTATTATGATGTAAAACTGTTTTGCTTTAGACACCGGACCCCACCTGACCCCCTCTAGATTTTAAAATTTCGCACCCCTCCAAATTTTTGGGGTCGACACCCCAAAACACTAGGGGGGGGGGGTCCGGACTCCTTGGGACCCCCTCCTATAATTCAAAATGCAATTTACCCAGGTAGGGTAACCAGCATACATGGGCACGGGGGGGGTTAACCCCCCCCCCAAATTCTGAGAAGGGGGTTTAACCCCCCCCCCCCACTCAGAAGTGGGGGGGAGAAAAAGTTAACCCCCCCCCCCCCAATTTTGGAAAAATGAAGAAAAAAAATGTCTTTAAAATGACTTCTAACTGCCTCCAAACTTAAGTTTTGAGGTCAAAATGAATGTTTTAAGCAATAAAAAGCTCAAAAATGCAATAAAAAGGGCTTTTTGACCTAAAATTAGCGTTTTTTACCTATTTTTCCTTCAAAATCGAAAAACGATATGGGTAAAATGCACTCCAGAAAAAAAAACGATATGGGTATTTTGCGTTTCTCGGATTTTAACCCCCCCCCCCCTAATTTGGGGTTTAACCCCCCCCCCCCACTCCGGACCAACTTGCCCATGTATGGTAACCAGCCCTTCTCACCTAGCTACCCGGACCACTATGATACTAATTAAATTGTAAACAAAAGAAGGGTTTTAAAATAGTTGTTATTGTGTTTTCATTTAGTAAATTTTTTACATAAAATTTTGCAAAAAAAACTTGAATTAAATCGACAAAACAAATCATCCGTGATTAAGCATGACAAACAAGGCTTACACTTGGACCTAAACTCAAAAGTTTTCAGATAAACGAAATCACTTACAGTAGCGCAACATCTTTACTGAGTTGCAGCTTGTCACATGCAACATGAAGCCAAAATTCCTTTGTTAACTGCGGATAAACATTTTTGGATTTTGTGTAGGCAACAAATTTCTTTATGTTCTGAAAAAAAAACGTTAGCTCTTATAATAAAATAATTATATTTGATGGTGCAGTGGCGTAGCCAGGGGGCGAACATAGATAAACAAGGGGGGGTTAAGGTATGGTCCACCCCCACCCTTAGCCTCGAAATTTTGGCCCCTCCCCCCTGGAAAAAAATCCAGGGGGGCCCTCCCATCCCCCCAAATTTTCGAATTTTTTACCCCTGACCCCCCTCTAGATTTTGAAATCTGACCCCCCCTTCCCCTCTCGAGAAAATTTTAAGTACTTTTTTATACTAAATTTTCTTCCAAAAACGTCAATTTTTTAAAACGTGAATTTTTTACAAAAATTCATGTTTTTACACCCTTTTTATACCTGAATATCGCTTTTTATTCAATAAAAAGTAGTATTATCTTATAAAAAAACTATTATTAAACCTTTAATGGTTTAAAAGTATTTTGCTTCGGAAATTGGACCCCATCTGACCCCCCTCTAGGTTTCAAAATCTTCCACCCTGGATCGACCCCCCTAGAAAACTAGGAGGGGTTCGAATCCCCTAGGACCCCCCTCCTAGATTTTGAAATGTCATTTACCCGGGGTAAACACACCCTCTGGCTTTTTCACCGTGCTCATCTATGGGGGCGAAGGGGCGCTCCCCCCTCCCACAGAAGTCCGGCGAAGCTGGATTTTTTCCTAAGAGGGGACCCTTACGTTTTTTTAAATTTTGGAAGAAAAGTTTTTTCTAAATATAAATTCAGAAATATTCCTGATGCGTTCCAAAAGCATAAAAATACCCAAATAAACTAAAATTTTTCCTGCTTAGCGGGAAGTGAATATTGATAGCTTAAATTAGTTTTTTTTTTAATTTCGATGAATTGTATTGTATATAAAATATACCATTTAAAACATAGCTAAGGCATATCTCTTTGCCTTATATATTAAATGGCAATACCATAGGTCACCGAAGGGGGGTAGGGGGGGGGGTCACCCCCCCCCTACGGCCTCGAGACCGATCCCCCTAAGGCCCATTTTTGACCCCTCCCCCCCCCCATCAACCCCTTGAACCCCTGACCCCCCTGGACCCATTTTTGACCACCCCCCCCCCCGAATGTACAATCCCAAAAAAGCTTAAAACACATTAGCATAAAACATTGTTAAGGCATACTCTCTTTGCCTTATCAAAATATTACCCCAAAACACCCCAAAACCACACCCCACCCCCCCCCCCCCAGCCCAAAATGGCAATACAAAAACCCCCCCCCCCCCCCCCCCTATATTTATAGGTTTGAAAATGGCTGTTTTATTTAAACCCCCTAACAACGGTTTTTATACTTGTGGGGTAGCTTGCCTCCCTATACAACCCCCCTTTCTTGTAGTAGCGTGGCAATCTGTATAGCTTTTCTTTTTTTTTCAAAATACTGTGTTATAAAAATTTAATACAAAATCTAAGTGCATTCTAAAACCATAAATTAATCAATATAAAAATTTTTCCTGCTTGCAACGCGGGAAAGTGGGCGGGGTTGGTTAACAACCCCACATCTCAAAATTCGAAGGGGTTAACCCCTCCCCCGTGCATATGTATGGTTTCAATTACAAAAACAAATGGTTTTAATAGCGCCATAAACAGACAACGTGAAAAAGTATGTGTAATAAAAAACATATATTTAATCAACTTTAGAAAAAGGGGGTCATTTTTTTATATATTTGAAGGGCATTTATTTAGTGAAATAGGAAGTTAAAAGTCTTCAAAATTTAAGAAAAAACTACCCATTTATTTAATCACCGCTTTAAAAGTAATGGGCCAGCTAATAAACTGATTTATCAAGATAAGGATACAATTGAAAAAATGGGTCCAGGACTGGCTTTGTGAGGCAATAAAACCGGGGGGGGGGGGTATTTTTAGACTATACACAGGTCTGACCATACATTGGCAAGTTGGTTCGGAGTGGGGAGGTGGGTTTAAACACATAATTAGGAAGGGGGGAGGGGTTAAAATCCCAGAAACGCTTTACACCCATATCGTTTTCTTCTGGAGTGCATTTTACCCATATCATTTTTCGACTTTGAAGGAAAATTAGGTAAAAAACGCTAAGTTCAGGTCAAAAAGCCCTTTTTATAGCATTTTTGAGCTTTTTATTGAATATAACAATCATTTTGACCTCAAAACTTAAGTTTGGAGGCAGTTAGAAGTCATTTAAAAGAAATTTCTTTTTATTTTTTAAAAATTGGGGGGTTAACTATTACTACCTCCCCTACTTCTGAGTGTGGGGGGGGGCCGGCAACATAGTTGTTTTTGGTCAGGTCCGCTAGGGGGGTCTACCCCCCGGTCCGGGTGGAAGGCCAAAATTTTTAGGGGGGGTCCAGGGGAGTTTAGCTCCCCTGGCTTTTTAGGGGGGTCGACCCCAGGTGTGAGATTTCAAATTTAAGGGGGAGGGGGTCAGGGTAGTCCGATTTTTTAACAAAATTTTTTTAACTCAATAATTTAATGGTTTTTAGGTCTAATATTGAATTTTATGTATTAAAACAGCCTATTTAGGCCTAAAAAAGTGTATTTAAACACTTTTTTAACTAAAAACCCGTGTTTTTGACAAGTAAATAAAAAAATATACTTCCAAATTGGTCGGGAAGGGGGGGGAGGGGGGTCAGCCTCGCTAGGGGGGTCAGGCCGGACCGCTCTCGAGCGTTGGGTGGGAGGGGGGCCCCCCTGAATTTTTTCTAGGGGGGGGGTCCAAAATTTTGGCTCTAGGGGGGGGGGTGCACCCCTCTGTCCCCCCCCAAAAACACCTATGGGCGGTAAACCCCCATCTCAGAATTTGGGGGGTTAAGCCGCCCCCATGCTCATGTATGGATTTAACTACCGCACACCTTGTGTCATTGAACCATCAGGACCGTGCTGATCTTTGGGCAGCACCATAGGTGTTTTTGGTCGGGTCCGCTAGGGGGGTCCACCCCCGGGTGGAAGGCCAAAATTTTTTAGGGGGGTCTAGGGGGGTCGGGACCCCCCTGGCTTTTTAGGGGGGTCGACCCCGGGTGCGAGATTTCAAATTTAGGAGGGGATCAGCGTCAGGGTCAGGGGGGTCCAATTTTTCAGCAAAATTTTTTTAACTTAATAATGTAAGTGTTTTTAGGTCAAATATTGAATTTTATGTATTAAAACAGCCTATTTAGGCCTAAAAGGTGTATTTGCACACTGTTTTTAACTAAAAAACCGTGTTTTTGCCAGTAAATAAAAAAATATACTTCCAAATGGTCGTGGGGGGGGGGGGAGGGTGGTCAGCCTCGCTAGGGTGGGGGGGGTCAGACCGGACCACTCTCGAGCTTTGGGGGGAGGGGGGCCCTGAATTTTTTCTAGGGGGGGTCCAAAATTTTGGCTCTAGGGGGGTGGACCCCTCTGTCCCCCCCCCAAAAAAAACACCTATGGGCAGCACCCAATGAGCCTATGGGTACCACCTGGTTGCTGGATCTTTTCTCTCATAGAAATGAGTCCAGCTTGGCATGGCTAGAAAAAGGTTGTTGTACGTCGGCTAGACATGACAGTTTTCCATCTAGCAAACCAGTGGACAAATACAGCACTATTGTGTGTGGAGTTTGTACCACTGGCCTTGCAGGAACACATATACTGCCCATGTACGACGTCAAATAGTAAGATCAATACAAGGCGACTTAAAAAATCCTTTAGACGAAGACCTCCAAATGAGTAAAACTGCATGCGGTGAACACTAGCGGTAAAGGTTGCCAACGTTATTAATGTTGGATAAAGAGTTTCAACCATAGGGGTGAACATAGGTGAGAAAAGGGGGGGGGGCGGGGTGGGGCGCCCCCCTCCTGAAATTTTGGGGGCCCCCCCCCCCCTTGACGAAAATCTAGGGGCCCCCTCCCCCGCATTTGCGAATTTTTTACCCCTGACCCCCCTCGAGATTTTGAAATCTGACCCCCCCCCCCTCCTCCCCCTCCAGGAAAATTTTAGGTACCTTTTATACTCAAATTTTCTTCAAAAAACGTGAATTTTCATAACATATTCATGCTTTTACACCATTTTTACACCATGAATATTGGCGTTTTATTTCCAATAAAAATGTAGTATTATCCCTATAAAAAGAACAATTATTAAAGTTATTGTGAGCGTTGCGAGACCCCCCACCCCTTCCAATTTTGAAACCATAGGTGGGCAGGGGGGGGGCTGGGGGGGGGGGGGTTATACCCCCCCCCAAAATTTCGGATTTTGCTGACACCCCCCTTAAATTTGGGGTAGTCGGGGAAAAACCCCCCCCCCCCCAAATTCGCCTCCCAAAGAAAAATTTTTAAGTGTTATAAAAGGACTAAAAAATTTTTCCGCGCTTCGCGCGGAGTGTTTATTACCTTATTTCCCCGTTCATTACCTTTTATTACCTTTAAATTCCCCCGCTACGCGGGCAGTTTAAATTTCCCCGCTACGCGGGCAGTTTAAATTGGCAATTTATCTTAGTTTTTCAATTGCAAATCGATTATCCCATTCAGTAGTTAAGGCATACATGTTTAATAAAACTACTATAAACACTATTATCCTTTTTTTAACGTTTTAAACACATGTTATAAATGTATAGTATAGCTATAAAAAACCTTAAATTTTGTAATTAGTATCATTTGGAATTAAAATTTCTAGTGTATTTTAGCGCCTCAAATTATAAATTTTCTCCCACCGGGGGCATTCTGCCCCCGCGACCCCCGTGACTGAATTTTTAAGATCACAAAGTTATGTAGAAATTAGGTAAAAAAACAAAAGTAAAATGTATGTTCACGCGATCACCAGGAGACGATTTTTAAGCCGTTTTTAGTATATATTTTAAAAAATTTTCGCCTCCGGCGGCTGGGGGGACACCCCCCCAGACCCCCCGGCCGACGCTTCGCGTCGGCTGGCGCCGCTACGCGGCGCAGGCGGCGGCGCTTCGCGCCGCTTTGACAACACTTTTTCTTCCCTCCCCCAGACCGACGCCCCTGAAATGAAATCCTGACTGCGCCATTGCACATTATTATTAAAAGAATTAAAAAAATAAAATTTATAAGTTGCAATAAGGTCTTATTTTAATCTTACACAGTTTTAAAGCATTTATAAGCTTGTTTTACGTTTTTTTACGCGTTTTAAGCTCATTTTAAGGCAGCGCGGAAATATTGGGTACACCCCCCCTCAAAATTTGGGTCTTGCTGGACACCCCCCCTAAAATTTGACCCCCCCCCTATACCCCCCCCCAAAATCCGAGAGGCTGCCCACCTATGCGGGGGGCCCACCCCCCCCCCCCCCCCCATATAGCCAAAATTTTTTGACCCCCCCCCCCCGGGAAATTCCCCCCCCCCTCCCCCCCCCCCCCCCCCCCCCCAACCTCTCGGATATCGGTGCCCCCCCCCCCCCCCGACCCCCACTCTGGGTTAAGCACCCCCCCCCCCCCCGCACCCCCCCCCCCCCACCCCCCCCCCACCCCAATTTGAAGCTATATTTTTTTAGGGGGGGCTCGAAAAACACAGGTACCCCCCCAGCTTTTTGTTAAAAACAGTGTTAAAATCCCCCCCCCCCCCCCCCCCCGCGACACTTTTTAGGCCTAAATAGCTGTTAACCTTAACTACATCGAAAATTCCCGAAGATTAGACCTAAAAACACTAAAATTATTGAGTCCCTAAGAACGAGAGTAATTGTTGCCTAAAAATTAAGACACCCCCCTGACCACCCCCCCCTAAATTTAAAAATTTTCTCCACCCACACCCCCCAACCCCCCCCCCCCCCCCCCCCCCCCCCCCCAAAATTTTGGCCTTCCACCCGGGGGTCGACCCTCTCCTAGCGGACCAGACCATAAAACTTCTAGGGGGGGGACCCGGGATGTGGATTTGAAAATCTAGGACCCCCCCAGGGGCATAGGTGGGCAGCCTCTCGGATTTTGGGGGGGGGGGGGGGGGGGGTCAAATTTTAGGGGGGGTGTCCAGCAAGACCCAAATTTTGAGGGGGGGTGTACCCAATATTTCCGCGCTGCCTTAAAATGAGCTTAAAACGCGTAAAAAAACGTAAAACAAGCTTATAAATGCTTTAAAACTGTGTAAGATTAAAATAAGACCTTATTGCAACTTATAAATTTTATTTTTTTAATTCTTTTAATAATAATGTGCAATGGCGCAGTCAGGATTTCATTTCAGGGGCGTCGGTCTGGGGGGAAGAAAAAGTGTTGTCAAAGCGGCGCGAAGCGCCGCCGCCTGCGCCGCGTAGCGGCGCCAGCCGACGCGAAGCGTCGGCCGGGGGGTCTGGGGGGTGTCCCCCCAGCCGCCGGAGGCGAAAATTTTTTAAAATATATACTAAAAACGGCTTAAAAATCGTCTCCTGGTGATCGCGTGAACATACATTTTACTTTTGTTTTTTTACCTAATTTCTACATAATTTTCTGTGATCTTAAAAATTCAGTCAGGGGGGTTCGGGGGAACAATGCCCCCTGGAGGAGAAAATTTATAATTTGAGGCGCTAAAATACACTAGAAATTTTAATTCCAAATGATACTAATTACAAAATTTAAGGTTTTTTATAGCTATACTATACATTTATAACATGTGTTTAAAACGTTAAAAAAAGGATAATAGTGTTTATAGTAGTTTTATTAAACATGTATGCCTTAACTACTGAATGGGATAATCGATTTGCAATTGAAAAACTAAGATAAATTGCCAATTTAAACTGCCCGCGTAGCGGGGAAATTTAAACTGCCCGCGTAGCGGGGGAATTTAAAGGTAATAAAAGGTAATGAACGGGGAAATAAGGTAATAAACACTCCGCGCGAAGCGCGGAAAAATTTTTTAGTCCTTTTATAACACTTAAAAATTTTTCTTGGGAGGCGAATTTGGGGGGGGGGGGGGTGTCCCCGACTACCCCAAATTTAAGGGGGGGTGTCAGCAAAATCCGAAATTTGGGGGGGGGGGGTAACCCCCCCCCAACCCCCCCCCCCTGCCCACCTATGTCCAGGGGGGCCGCCCCCCGGCCCCAGCGGGGGGCGCGGGGGGCCTGCGAAATTTTGAAATCTAGAGGGGGCGGACAGGTGGGGTCCGGTGTCCAAAGCAAAAGTTTTAAACCATAATAACTTTAATAATTGTTCTTTTTATAGGATAATACTACATTTTATTGAATAAAAAGCTATATTCTTGTTTAAAAATGGTTTAAAAACTTGAATATGTGTTAAAAATTCACGTTTTTTAAAGAAAATTTAGTATAAAAAAGTACCTAAAATTTTCCCGAAGGGACAGGGGGGAGGGGGTCAGATTTCAAATTCTAGAGGGGGTCAGGGGTAAAAAATTCGGAAATTTGGGGGGAGGGGGGGCCCCTAGATTTTCGTCTGGGGGGGGGCCCAAAATTTCGAGGCTAGGGGGGGGGTGGACCCCACCCTGCCCCCCCCCCTTCTCACCTATGTTTTACTCATTTGGAGGTCTTCGTCTAAAGGATTTTTTAAGTCGCCTTTGCTGATCTTACTATTTGACGTCGTACATGGGCAGTATATGTGTTCCTGCAAGGCCAGTGGTACAAACTCCACACACAATAGTGCTGTATTATTCCATGGTTTGGGTCAATTAGTTTTTGAGTCTTCAAGTAAGTCCAGTTTTGCTAACGACACTCCCAAACTTTCACATGTAAATCCACGCTACTTGTCGCCACATAGGCGTGTGAAGGATGGAAATCTAAAATAGAATCATTTATATAGTTTAAATTTAAATAAATTTTGACTTGAAGCAACAGTATTTAAAGTCAGAATTATATTTTTTATTTATAATGCTGTGAAACGAACAAAAATAAACTTTCTCTTTATAATTTAATAATCAATCAACAATATTGTATAAAGTCTGAACAATCAAACTAAAATAAATGCTTAGATGGTGGAGGTGTATCGCATCGCAGTGGGGGTTTGGTTGAAGAATGCACCTTCAAAATTGAAATTACAGACACTACTCACTCTCAAATAATATTTGAGAATATCTGAATCATGTCACATTAGGATTTAAAACCTCTCACTTCTTAAAAATTCTAAACACTAAAAATGGGGTTTTCGAGTAAATAGAATTTTTACATAACTATCGGCAAAATACCACCAAAACTCCCCAAATTTGTGAGGCAACCCACCTGATTTGAGTATAGGTGAGCACGGTCCAGAAGCTATGGGTATACATGGGCAAGTTGATTCTCAGGATGATGAATTAAACCCGGAATTAGTGGGGGAGGTTAAAATCCGAGAAACGCATTTTACCCATATTGTTTTTTTCTGGACTGCATTGACCCATATCACTTTTTGATGATGAAAGAATAATGTTTTTAAAAATTATGAAAAATTTAAAAGATTTTGAAAAATTTTGAAAGAAGGAAAAAAAACACGCTAATATAGGTCAAAAAGCTTTTTTTTATTGCGTTTTTTAGCTTTTTATTGCTTAAAACATTCATTTTGACCTTGAAATTTAAGTTTGGATACAGTTAAAAGTCATTTTAAAGAGATATATTTATCTTTGTTTTTCAAAATTGGTAAAGAGGTTAACCTTTCCCCCCTCCACTTTTGAGTGAGGAGGTTTAAACCCCCATCTCAGAATTTAGGGAATTAACCCCCGTGCCCACGTATGGCTAGGGGGGTTTGATTACTCGGGGTAAATCGCAATTCGACTTCTAGGAGGGGGTCCGATCCGAACCCCTCCTAGTCCTAGCTTTTTAGCTAAGCAAGGGCTTTTTTTGGGAGAGGGTCGACCCGGGTGCATAATTTTAAAATCTAGAGAATAGTTAGGTGGGATTCGGTGTCCATAAAGAAATAGTTTTAAACCATAATAACTTTAATAATTGTTCCTTGTATAGGATAATACTGCATTTTAGTGAGTAAAAACCGATATTTTGGTATAAAAAGGTCTAAAAACACGAATTTGTGTTAAAAATTTATGCTTTTGAAAGAAAATCTAGTATAAAAAGTGATCAAAATTTTCTTGATTGGGAAGAGGGGGTCAGATTTCAGATTCCAGAGGGAGTTCAGGAGTAAAAAATTTCGAAATTTGGGAGAAGGCCCCTTCTTAGATTTTCGTTTAGGGGGTGGGGGAGGGGAACAACATTTCAAGGCTGGGAGGTGAACCCCACCCTGCCCTTTCTCAGCTATTATATCTATTTTTTGTCGAAGCCATTATATCTATTTTTCGATACTTTTCGTCCAAGTCCGTTGCTAAACCTACGACATTAAAACGTAGACCAATCAATAAGTAAAAAATGGAATATTAAAAGAATTATATAAATGTATTAATTACCAATGGATGTGACGAAGTGTGTATGAGCATCGACCGTCTTTTGGCACCGCTTGTTTACTATGTCCCATATCCTGATGGTTTTGTCGTCGCTGGCCGACAACAAGTATTTCCCTTTCGGGTGGAATCGCAGACCTCGCACCCAGTTATCATGACCATTCTGAAAATAACATCGCTTTAAAAAACCTAAACCTAACTAACTATGGTTCTTTTTTCTTTAATTTTTTTGACATATTTGTTGGTCTTAATATGAAAAAAAGAAAACAAATTTTTAGTTTTTTTTCGAATTTTTCGTAAAACAGCATACTATTTTGCTTAAATAAGAATTTTTATATCGATTATTCGTAAAAACCAGATAAACCTATGACGATGATCTAATCTAAAAATGAATTCTATCAGAATGAAATTGTTGAGGTAATCAAGTAACCATTTGTTGACTGAGAAATTATCACATACAGGAAATACACATGACGAAATTTATTTATTATTGCCTACATTACCACAAACGACTTATTTATTTTTCTTGACGTGCGCGTATATCTTTCTAACGGAAAGCGGTTGCGCCCTTAATTTTAAAAGTGCGGAGTCAAATTTTTGGTCTTCAATTTTGATAATTTTTTGTGAAAACATTACCCCTGCTCCCAATAGGGTAGTGCATTTAATTTCGGCACTTTTCCAAATTGGACATTTTTGATTTTGGACTATATCTTTGGTAATCCTGGACGGAATACGACGTTTGATAGCTCAAACGAGAGCAAATTATATGTAGATGACTGTCGTGAGCTTTTTATTTGTTATGTCATGATATTTTCATGTGAAATTGTGGGATTTACAAAAAATAAAATTGTTCCTCGTTTTTAGAACATGGGTATTTCATGATTACGCAATAAATTGGCTTAAAATTTAAACTGTCCTGGTAAAATTTAGTCTATTTTCCGAATTTTTAGTCCCCGTGGTTGTACGTTGCGTCTGTGGTGAGCAATCGTTATAAAATAAAATAGTGTAATTTCGGCACATATTGCTGTAGGTTAAAACGCGTCAAATTAAGTGGTCGGGTGTTAAATTGTAGTTGTAAATAGTTAAAGGACAACGTTGAAATGTGTAGGGGTAATAGCACTGCACCTAAATTCGATTAAGGGGGTCCTTTTAAAAAGTGCCGAAATTAAATGGACTTTTTTCCCAAATTTTGCTCATTTTGATACTATTTGGCATTTAAACTGTAACTTTTTGCCACTTAAACTTTGAAAACCAAGTAGACGTTTAAATTAAAGAAAACTGTCTGGAGATAATGATAGGCTTTAAAATTTTTAAAATTGATGATTTTTTGACTGAGAAACAATCGATTGTTTGTAGAGTGCCGAAATTAAATGCATACATTTAATTTCGGCAATTTTCCATTTTTTAATTTAACTGATTTAATTAAGTAAAAAACAACTTTCGTACAGTGAAACTTTTATGACGCAACGCAATATCGTAAAAGCTTTAAAATGAGCTATCAAACATGAAAATCGGGCCATACAGTGAAAATTTACATTGGAAAAACGAAAAAGTGCCGAAATTAAATGCACTACCCTAGCCCACAAAAATGGCGTTTTTCGACAATTCTGTACGTGACAGTATGCTCAATGGATATAACGATTTACGTTACAAATTATGCACTCAAAGAAAGCGGCTACTTTCTACTTTAGAAAGATACCTTAATCGTTAAGATTGGTGAAATATTTTTAATACCGGCAGTGATTTTGTGAAGTTTGCTTAACCTTTCTTTCCTTCACTTTGTGTTTTTAGCAAAAAAATCGAGGGTTTTTTTTGTACAAAAAACAAAATATCTCGACAAATACGGCACCAATCTTAACGATCAAGGTATCAAATTAAAGTAGAAAATAGCCGCTTTCTTTGAATACATAATTTGTAACTTAAATCGTTATAATCATTGAGAAATCTTTGACGTACAGTATTGTCAAAAAACGCCATTTTTGTGGGGTCATAATTCCTGAACTACATGAGATATTTTGCTGAAAAAATTTTTGTGGGCTATTGGGGACAGGGGTAAGATTTTCTCAAAAAATAATCTAAATCGAAAACAAAAAGTTTGACTCCGCACCGCACCTTTAAGCTTTAGATTTAGAAATAATGCGGTCATATTACCCCACCTAAAATGCAGGTAAAAAAGTAGAAACGCCACAGGACAAGGTGAGTTACTGCGACTAGCCAGTCCTATTGATTACCTCCTCACCATCCTCACCTATGCTTATTTCAAAATTTTTTGTCTTTGAATTTTTTTACAATGCGGAGCATAGGTAAAAATTGGGGGGAAGGAGTAAAATGGGGTCCACTCTCCTAGTCTCTTAAAACACCTCTTATATCTCAAATATTTTAGTGTGAAAATTATTCTTTGTGCTAAAAAACACTGAAGTCAATGATCTAAAACAATAATGTTTGGAAACAGGACCCACTCCCACTCCCTAACTGTCTCTCAAGACTTCAAACTGATTAAACTGAATTCAAAGTCTTTAAATTACCCCTGGTTTCCCGGTTCATGATACAGAGTTGGTGCTTCATCATTCTCCCATAACTTTTGGCAAATTATTCTTAAAAGAATTTTTTCAATTCCTAATAAATTCTTAAGATGTAGTTAATAATCTGTTTAAAAAACAAACGTTGAAAGAACTTTTTAATTGTATGGAGACCTGTGCATAAACAGGCGATGAGCCCCTCCCCCCTTTTCCCGTTCAAAGCTTTTTTTCGCGCAAAAAATTTTTAAAAAATCAAAAAAAGTTTGAAAGGCATTTTTCACATAGTTTTGGTGTTTTTAACCTATTTTTAATTTTTTTTGTTGCCTTGTTTCATCTATTTTTTACTCTTTATAACCGTTTACACGTAGAATTTTTTTGATATGTTTTCGTCTTTTTGATGTTTTTGCTTGAGTTTTTGATAAGATCTCCTGCTCCTCCCACGTTTTCTTCCGCATACCCGTTTGATAAACTATCCTCGTTAAACACCTAGGCATGGGCGTAGCCAGGATTTCGGAAAGGGGTGGGGGTCCAACCCTGAACAAAATTTCCGAAAGGGGGAGGTCCAGGAGGTCCAAATTCTAAACGTTATAAAAGGGCTAAAAAAAATTTTCGCGCCTCGCGCGGAGTGTTTATTACCTTGTTTATGTCACATACTTAACTATTTTCCTATTATTCAATAAAAATAAGTTTATAAAACCAAGAAAAAAAATTTACAAACAATTTTATACCTTGAAATTTTCGATTTTCAAAACCCTAACAACTGAAAAAAAAATTGAATTACATCTGAGCAATGCAAAGTGCGAGAAAATGTTTTTAAAATTACTTCTCCTAACCTTTGAATTTTTAACCCCTATTATATAACATTCTAAAGAAGGGGGTCTATTGTGGTCGTATCAAGATTACAAAACAGAGTAACACAAATTTGGAAGTAAAGACCAATTAAAACATTAAGAATGGCGTGGATCCAGCGTGGTCATACCAAGATTACAAAACAAACTAACACAAATTTGGAAGTGGAGACTATATAATTAATCGAGCGCTGAGCGGAGCGAAAGGCGAGAAAAATTTTAAAAAATGGTCTTTCTAGACCCCCAAATTTTTAGCCTTGGCGACCCAAAAGGGGGGTCTAACCCTAAATTTTTCCCTTTGCCGACCCAAAAGGGTGGGTCTAGACCCCCTACTAAACCCCCCCTGGCTACGCCCACGCACCTAGGGGATAGTACACCCGTCTGTGTTAAGGTTTATTCAATACTAAACTTACCAACGTAAATAGACAGAGACCAACGCTCACATCCCAGAATTTAATAGTTTTATCACGTGATCCCGACACCAAAAACGGACCGGAGCGCGACCTTTGTTGGTTTCCCGTTGGTTCACTCTGAAATTATTAATGATAATATAAAAATAAAAAAAAGCTAATTGTTATTAAAAAGTTTCAGAAATAAGTCAATAAATTATGTAGGGAAGACGATTACCGTAAAGCCCGGTAACACCAAAGGGGTATGTAACATGTAACCCATGGAACGGAACCTAACTTAAAATTTTAAAGGTGAGTATTGACAATAGGGTGAAATAGATCCAATTCCTCTACCCACCTAATTATGATCCTAATTTTTGAAAACTTGAAATTTTGGGTGGAGAAGATCTTTGCTTCAAGTCCCTGCACAACGAAATTTTTGGTTCTTTATCAATTTTTTCTCACTGTTAAAGTTTTTTTTCTCTTTACGTTCAAGTAAAAATGCATTATTCTGAAATGTATAAAAATTGTTAGTTCTTGTTAATAAATCGTACTTTTTTTGGTGTGATGTCCAAAATAAAAATTCTAATTATTTTTATCGACTACATCTTGAAAAACCTGTTTAATTATAGCAACATTTGTCTATGTGAAATAATTATCAATAACCTTCAAATTTCAAAGTACATCTTCAGACCTGTGCACGGTCTGAAAATGCCCCCCCCCCCGTTTTATTGGAGATTTCGCCCCCCCCTTTTCCTGCCCCCCCCCGCCAAAAAATGAAAAAGTACCCTAAAAATATGACGCCATTTTTGACCTATGATGACGCCATCATCGCGAATTTTTTTTACATTTTTTAGCCTATTTCAATTGATTTTAAGCAATTTTACACCTATTTTTACCTTATTTCCGCTTCTTTTTTGTTCTTTTTTCCCTTTTCCCTTCTTTTTTTCTCTTTTTTTCTCTTTTTTTTCTCTTTTTTTTTCTTTCCCTTCTGCTTGCCCCCCCCGTTTTATTGCCCCCCCCGTTTTGGAATTGCCCCCCCCCGTTTTAACCCCGGGGGGGCAGTGCACAGGTCTGCATCTTTTTCATTTTTGCGCGCGTATTTTTAAAACTAATGAAAGATGTGAAGACGCTTTATAAGAGTGTTTTAACAACCGAACAACAGAAGGGCGCATGGCGCAATGGATAACGCGTCTGCCTACGGAGCAGAAGATTCCAGGTTTGACCCCTGGTGCGCTCGTTTTTTTCCTAAAAACTGTTTTTTATTTTTTTTATTTTTCCTAATTTTAAAAATTTTTTTTGATTTTTTTTTATATTTAAATTAATAAACTAAAAAAATTTTGGGCACAAAAACTATAAATATTTAAATAAACAATAAAATTAGAATATTATTATTTTAAAGAAATACGCATAACATTAACATTTATCACAAAAAACTGAGTTGCCTATGCATAATTGATCAATAAGGTAAGTAAAAGGGATTTAGCCCAGATTGGGAACGTTCTAGGTAAGGAAGCAGTGGCGGATATACCTAAATTTTATTTCGGGAAGCAGGTCTGAGAGGTGGATACGTTTACGAGATCTGAGGGAGGGGCGAGCCCTTCTGTGGGGTATAAAGACAGACAGAATGCCCTCCAGAAAAAAGTTTTTAATTTATGACACTAGACACAACAGAAAATTTCAAGTGAAAATTCAAAATGAGGTACAAGAAACAACCGCGCGCCCCCACACCTCGCTTCGCTAGTTGCACTAATGCAACAAAAAACATTAATTTTTTTTTTTTGAAAAGCAAACCGGCAAAAAATAACGCTAGACAGCAAAAACTCCATTCGGGCGACGGAACACGCGCAAAGGAAACAAACAAACCGAGAGGGGAGGCACAAAGCAAAAAAAAAACACAAAACAAATAACTCAAAAAAGTATAGTCAGTGTCAGTGATGTTAATAAATAACCGAAAGAAAACGCTTTTATCATCTAGCAATTACCGTTTTTTTTTAAATCTAGTTTTTAATATAAATTATATTAGATCATAATTTTTATCGATATAAAAATTTTTAATTCTTCACATTCCCGTCTAATTATCTACTCTGCCGCGCCAGCGCGCTAGTCAATTGCTTCCCACTAGAAAGAGTCGATAGAAAGATAAAAAAAACAAAAAAGTTATTCTGTAGGAAAAGAAAAAAACGCACTCCAAATGGTCTTCAAAACGGCATTCCAACTGCCTCCAAAATATTAAGTTGAGTCTAAATATGCGCGACCAGAAAAGCAAGCATACGAGCCTTGACCAAAAATACCATTTTTAACTATTTTTCTTCAAAATCAAAAAAAGATAGACGAAATATGCACCCCAAAAAACGAAAGGGGCAAAACGGTCTCGATCCCATCCCACTAAATCCGGCAAAATATTCTCCAGTCCGGACCAACGCGGAATATGACTGACTTATTAAATCCCCCAAATTTTTTAACCCTCCCTCCCCCCCAACTTCGAGTGAGGGAAAGAAGTGGGTGCACCAAATTGGAAAATTAAAACAATAAAAGGGTAAGCAATAAAAAACTCATAAATACAACAAAAAGGGGTTAACCAAATTTTTTTTTCAAAATTGAAAAACGATATGGGTGAAATGCGTTCCTCGGATTTATTCCTCCCTCGCCTTAAAGACTTCATCTGGTTAACTCATACATGGGCACCGGGGGTGGGGGTAACCCCCCAAATTCCGAGAAGGGGGTTTAACCCCCCCACCAAGTGGGGGAGAAAAGTTAACCCCCCCCCAATTTTGAAAAATCAAGAAAAAAATGTCTTTAAAATGACTTCTAACTGCCCCCAAACTTAAGTTTTGAGGTAAATAATGAAATAGCTTATAATAAATAAATAGCTCAAAATCTATAAAAGGGCTTGACCTAAAATTAGCGTTTTTACCCATTTCCCTTCAAATCCAAAACGATAGGTAAAAGCACTCCAGAAAAAGAACGATATGTATTGCTCTCTCCCCCGATTAACCCCGAATCGGTTAACCCCCCCACTCCGACCAACTGCCCATTAGTTAACTCCCCACTGGACCAACTTCTAGATAGGAGGAACTTCTCCTAAAAAGTCCCAAAACGCCAACACCCCATCCCCAAATGAAGAGCACGAACACCTTGCCTAAATGGGGTCCCACAACAAAAACGTAAAAATGAGTTGGAAATACCAACTAAATGGAAAGCTAGGCGCCTATATAGGAGCATAGGGGGCAGGGTGGGGCGTACACCACCCCCCAAAAAAATCCTGTATAGCCGACACACCTCCCCTAAATTGAGTACCCCGACAACCCCCCGAAATGACGTCCCATACAAAAACGCTAAAAAGGTATGAGCTGAGTATACCCAAAACAAATTTTCGGACATCCCGCCCAAATTTCGAGGGGTATACCCTCCCCCCGAAATTCAAGAGGCTACCCACTATTAGGAGGAGAATAATAGACTAATAAAGCCAGGTTTGACAAATAAAATCCCACCTATTTGAGGGAAATGTTTATAACGGAAACAAATAAAACTTTTTAATATATACTATACTATTCACCCACCAAATCCCCACGCAGATCATTTTTTTCAATTAATAATTTTTACTATAAAATGTTATTGGTAATTGTCTTATGTTAACAATCGTGATAAATAGCTTATAATAAATTATCAGCTAAATATTATTTTTGTCAAAAAAAGCCATCAAAAAAGCTCAGCTCGTAATTTAATTGCCAAATAATCCCCAATAAACAACTAGCCAAAAAATTTCCGTGCAGGTGAAAGAGCCGAAAGCCCCCCTTATGAGATGCCCCCCCGCCAAAAAGAAAACCAAAAGCGCCAGCCGAGCGCCACACGAGCGCCGCGCCGCCTCCCTCCCCCCCCCCCCCCCCCCCCCCCCCCCCCCCCCCCCCCCCCCCCCCCCCCCCCCCCCGCGAATATATATAGTGTAAACTACTATAATGCGTTATCAAACCAATGTTAATGGTTAATGTGTCTTTCGCCTCAAGTAAAATCTCGCGGTTTACAACGTTCTATTGATACAAAACTAACCAGTGGCGTGCCCAGAGGGGGGGGGGGGGCGGGAGGGGCGGTCGCCCCCCCCCCCCCCCGCTTCTCTACTTTTTTAAATTTTGGAAGAGAAAATTTTTTGCTTTAATATTAATACAGAAAGTTTCCTGAGGCCTTCCAAAAGCATATTAATAGTCAAAAAACCAAAATTATCCTAGTTTTTCGATTTCAATACGATTATCCTGTTCAGTAGATAAGGCATACATACATGTTTAATAAAACTATTATAAACACTATTATCCTTTTATTAACGTTTTAAACACATGTTTTAAATGTATAGGTATAAAAAAACCTTAAATTTTGTAATAAGTAGCATCTGGAATTAAAATTTCTAGTGTTTTTAGCGCCTTAAATTAAACATTTTATCCACCGGAGGATCCCCCTAACAAGGGCTCTGCCCCCTTGACCCCACTGGGGGGGCTCTCGCTCCCCAGACCCTTCATATCTGGAAGGCTGCCGTACCCAGACCCGCCTTCAAGGTTGGTATTTACCCTCCCCGAAATGAAATCCTGGGCGCGAAAATGAAACTAACGTTTTCAATCTGACAGAATTTTATAAATTAAAACTCGACCGCTGCTGCCAACATTCCGTCTTACTTACCCAGCCAGACCTGTGCACGGTCTAAAAATGCCCTCCGAAATATAAGTCAATCAGTGTGCTCCCCCCGCCCAAAAATACAAAAGTACTCTAAAATTATGGCGCCATTTTTGACCTATAATGACCTTTTTGACCTTTAATGCATTTAAAGCCATTTTAGATCTATTTTTTCACTTAAATTTCGCTTTTTTTGCCTTTTTATTTTTCTCCCCATTTTGAAATTGCCCTCCCCCAATAAAACCACGAGGGAGGGGAGTGCACAGATCTGTCTGACACTATAGAAAAACTAAACCGACGAGGAAACTTCAGAAACCAGTAAATTAACGAAAACAAAAAAATTAAAAAAACACATGGGAGCAAAGATTAAAACAGTTGGGGAAGCTAGGAGATATCTAAGACGGATTATAAATGACTAGGTTTTAAAGCGAAGTGAGGACCTACCCCTCTTCCTCCCCCCAATCAAGCCCAAGAAGTTTACTTTGGGACATAAACAATATCAAAATTTAAGAGGGAGCCAAGGGGTCCGGGGTGGTATGCTGAAGGTTTAATCCGACTTAAAATTAATCTGAGATTAGCGATTGTCGACACACAGTAAACATACTAACAGTATCGATTAAATAATCTAGGTTAAGGAAGTTAATAGACTTAATCTCAGATTAAATTGTCATTAATCCGAGATTAGCGGGAAAACATGCAAATTTTTTATCCACCTCCGGAGGTGGTTTAAAAATTTGCATAAATTAACAATTTAATCTCGAGTTAGTGACGATTTAATCTGAGATTAAACCTAATCTCAGATTAAATTCATTAAACTAGATTATCTAATCGATACTGCCAGTATGTTTACTGTGTGTCGACAATCGCTAAATCTCATATTAACTTTAAGTCGGATAAAACCTTCAGCATACGACCCCAGGTTTCCAAAAAAAGCTGTTTTAAATCATTGATTAAAACTTTTAAAAAAATTTTATAGACTAAAATACTTTTATTTACGAATAAAAACACCCAACTTACTGTTTTGTTTTTTAAACTAAAATTATATCTTTTACAGTGACTTAAAAATTGGTTGGAAAGGGGGGATAGGTTTATTTAAAAAATCAAGAGGAAGAGGAGGCAGAGTAAGGTTTTAAAATTAAAAAAATCTGGACAGAGAGATCTTACTTTTTTTCTGCGTAGAAAAACGCCGAAATTGTTTTGTTACGCAGAGGGTTTGATTTGAAGAGAGAGCTAGCCTAAGCCTTCTTTTATGAATAGGAGAAAACAAGACTCAGGGATTACACATTGTTCTGTCCAGTGAAAGTTATCCCTAAGCATAGGTGGGTAGGAGGAGGGTGGCGGGGGTGTTCGTGTTACCTCTCTCAGATTTCGAAATTGCCAATACGCCCCCTTTAATCTTGAGGATAGTCCCGACACCACCCTCTAAAACTAAGGGTGTGCCAATCATAGGTGGGCAGCTCCCAGAATTTGGGGGGTATACCCGATCCCCCAAATTTGGGGGGGTATACTCCAAATACCCCTTTTTAGCGTTTTTAGTACTGGGATGGGACCCCTTAAATTTTAGGGGGGGTGGTGTTCGGTATACCCTAAAAATTTTAGATGAGGGGGGTGTCGGCAGTAATCGGAATTTTTTGGGGGGTATAATCTTCCCCAGCCCCCCCCCCTCCCTGCTCACCTATGATCCCACTACTAAAAACGCCAAAATGAAGTATTTGAAGTACGCTAAAAAAAATTTTGGGTCACACCCTTCCAAATTTCAGGGGTCGGGTATACCCCCTCCCCTAAAAATCCGGGAAGAACTGCCCACCTATGTATCTCAGTAAGCATTAACCAGAATACCTGGTTTGCGGCTTCGGAAATGTGGGGTAGGGCGCAGTCGGGGGCCCAGGCAATACACTCCACCACGTGGTCGTGTTCCCGCAGTTCCACCTTGCAGTCCTTTGTCGCCACAACCCAGACACGCACTGTCTAAAATACGAAAAACAATAAAGCCATACTACATACTTTGTCCAAAGGACAAAAATCAAAAGACCAATTTTGGGATGATTTAAAGGTGTTTGTTTTTGGTTTTTTCTATATTTTTAGCACTTCTACCTATAATTAAAGCATAAATTAATTATTTTGTTTAAATTAAAATATTTTAAAAAATTTATTATTAAATATTTACGTAATATTTTAAAAAATCCGAGCTTTAAATACCTCTTAAAAAACCGGTGGTTTATAACAAAAAAGCGAATTGCTTATAGCCTAAACGAATACAGCTAAATTTACCTGATCATTACTGCAGGAAGCAACTAAAGAACCATCTTGGTAGACTCGTACCATTCGAACCCATTCTCTGTGTCCAGTAAATGTCTTCACGCAAAATCCAGTGTTTACCTAAGTATATAATTGTTTAAGAAATTGACAAAAGGGCAACAAAAAAATAAGGCGTTATAATTCTAATTCAGTTTCAATATAATTACAAACCACGCTATTAACAGTATTGAATAAAAATAAAAAAGGGGCCAAGAGATTGTTTTTAAACCTGTTAGTAGTAATTGTGTAAATAAGTTTGGAAAAACAATAACCCGAGCCAATATTTAAACGATACTTACCTCCCACATTTTCATTGATTTGTCTCGGGAGGCGCTGATGAGGAAGTCTCCGCTGGGTACGAAAGTGACACTGGACACATTGTGATCGTGTCCGTGTAAGGTTTTTAAGCACTCGAATGTTTGCGTAAAGTCCCAAAGCTTTATTGTCATGTCCGCTGAGCAGGACGCTAAAATGACCTTTTTAAATAAATTTCACTTTAGTTAGATTTTTCTTTTAGGTTGATTTATTTCGGTAGATTGTCAGTAGTCTTTACCCGCTATACGACCGGCCCCAAAAATCCTGGAGGCTGCCTCCTGACAGCTAAAGATATGCTCAGATGTCATTTTTGACATCTTCGGATGGGGATTTCGGAACCAAAAAATCCGCCGATGCGAATTTCTATATAATACATTTTTGCTTTTATATCATTTTTTGGGAAATTGGCTTTAACCATAACGTTTTTATTTTATTGCATCTTTATGCTTTTTATTGCTAAAACACTGATTCACACCACAAAACGTTAGTTTGGAGGGGGTGAGAAATCTATAAAAAAATAAGTATTGAGTTATTTTAGAAGTAAAAATAAGCAATAACAAAAATCTGCAGATGGAAGTTTAAAAATCCTCGGACTCGAATATAAAAAATAGTGCAGATTTTCGGCATATTTTAGCTATGCGTGAAACGCTGGACTTTACCAAAAACACCTAACCACTTTTTACTATTCAGGAATTTAATCCTACTTTGCTTCATTCCAATATACTAAATATAGCTTTATTGTCTCAAAATCATTTATATCATTACGTAGGAAAGAATAAAACAAAATTCAACTATAAACATACCTAATATTTTTCCTGTATGATCGAATGCTATGTCTTGAACACAGTCCGTATGCCCTTTTAATGTTTTTTCAAAATCTCCAGTTTCGTAATCCCACACCTATAAGATACAGCAAACAACGAAAGTTTAAATTTTAAAATACATCAGAATAAAGTCGAGTTAAAAAAACCCGAAAACTTTGGAAAATTTAAAAAGTGCAATCTCTTCATTTTTAAAAGCTTGGCTATCCACAGCAATAGAAAATCTTCCATAAGGTTATCGTTATACGTGTAGATTAACCCCCCCCCCCCAAATTCTGAGGAGGCGGATTTAACCCCCCTACTTAGAAGTGGAGGGGGAAAGGTTAACCCCCACCCAATTTTGGAAAAATGAAGAAAAAAAATGTCTTTATGACTTTTAACTGCCTCCAAACTTAAGTCTTGAGGTCAAAATGAATGTTTTAAACAGTAAAAAGCTCAAAAATGCAGTAAAAGGGCTTTTTTTACCTAAAATTAGTGAATTTTACCTATTTTTTCTTTAAAATCGAAAAACGATATGGGTAAAACGCACTCCAAAAACAAACGATATGAGTATTTTGCATTTCCCGGATTTTAACCCCCTCCCCCCTAATATGGGGTTTAACCTCCCTCCATTCCGGACCAACTTCCCCATGTATGGGGAGGTTAAAATCCGAGAAAAGCAAAATATCCATATCGTGTTTTTTTCTGAAGTGCATTTTATTCCATATCGTTTTTCGATTTTAAAGAAAAAATAGGTAAAAAAACGCTAATAGATCAAAAAGCTTTTTTTTGCATTTTTGAGCTTTTTACTGGGTAAACCATTCATTTTGATCTCAAAACTTAAGTTTGGAAGCAGTTAGAAGTCATTTAAAAGACATTTTTTCTTCATTTTTCGAAAATTGGGGGGTTAACTTTTTCTCCCCGCCCACCCCCCCACTTCTGAGTGGGGAGTTAAATCCCCTACTCAGCTCAGAATTTGGAGGGTTAACCCTCCGTGCCTATGTATGCTTAATACTAAAATCGCTTAATTAAGCGCAATACGTTTTAAAATGTTAACAAAATTGATAAACTAAAATATTTAAATTATTGCAGTAATTTTTAAAGCTGTGTCATGTTGTATAATCAAAATTGTTATTACCTTTATGGTGGCATCTTCACTGCACGACGCTATGTAGGAAAAGACTGGATGGAAAATTACTCTCGTAACAGGAGCTCTGTGTCCAGCTAAAAGATATTTTTCTGGTGGCCTTGGTAGCCAATTTTCTGGATCTCTTGTACCTCTTGTCGGTGCACCACCAATAATTTCTTTCTAAAATATTTTACCTTAGAAATCAAGAAGGCATTTTTTTCTAAATTATTACATTATGCATCTTAAAAACACTAATACTAATTTTGCAATTTTTTTTAATTTGATCAAATAACGTGTACTAACTAATTATAAGACCACCATTAACTTCAAACATTACACGGAAGCATTGCCATGCCAATAGGTTTATAAAGTTTAATAAAAATTTGCTTTATTGCAGGCTTCTCGTCATAAAAGCTGAGCTTTATTTTTTGAGTTATGTGATGTTTTAAAAGCATTAAAACAAAGACAACTCTTGCTGCACTGTGCAAAGATTTGCAAAAGCCTTAAATTTATCAAAAATATTGCTAAACCGTTCTGGAGACCCACTATTTGTTTCTAATTTTAAAAAAATAAATTCTGTGATTTTATTATTTTTCTTTTTAGAAAGTAATCTAAAAGAAAGTAATTAAGTGACCTGAGCTTCTTGAAGTTTCATTTCGAGGTCCATTGCTTTCTTCTGCAACCTTAAAACAGAAGTCCATTTTTTCTCCAATAAACCCGTAGTTTTCTTATCGCATTCGTCCGACTAAATATTTTAACTATTAGGACCAAATATCAAATACAAAAATAATGCGTCTGAGAGCTGTTTTATCTGAACACATATGTCGACAAAAGATCGATCGACTTATACGATAAATATATCATTATCGTAGTAAAAGTAAGCATTCGCTCACCATTTTGTTGGCTAGATATATTACTTTTAACCGTATCAAATTAGAAATTCATATACCATACTGAGACTTTCATAACCATAGATGTTTGTTTGGGGGGGCAGAGTGGTCCACCTCCCCCTAGAGCCCAAATTTCGAAACTCCCCCCCTAGAAAAATTCCAGGGCCCCCTCCTCCCTCCCAAAGCTCGAGAGCGATCTGGCCTGACCCCCCTAGCGAGGCTGACTCCCCTCTTCCCCCCTCCCGAACAATTTAGAAGTATATTTTTTATTTACTGTCAAAATTACAGTTTTTTAGTTAAAAACAGTGTTTAAATACACTTTTTAGGCCTAAATAGGTTGTTGTTTTAGTATATAAAATTCAATATTCGACCTAAAAATACTTAAATTATTGATTTAAAAAACTTTGTTAAAAAATTCGTACCTCCCTAGCCCTAACCCCCCTAAATTTGAAATTTCGCACCCGGGGTCGACCATAGGTGAGAAAGGGGGGGGGGGCAGGGGCCTGGGGTGATCCCCCCTAGCCTCGAAATTTTGGGACCCCCCTAGACGAAAATCTAGCCCCTCCTCCTCCCCCTAAATTTCCGAGTTTTTTACCCCTGACCCCCTCTCTAGATTTTGAAAACTGACCCCCCCCCTCTTCCCTGGGGAAAATTTTAGTACCTTTTATCTCCTTAATTTTCTTCCAAAAACGTGAATTTTCATCACACATATTCATGCCTTTACACCCTTTTTATAACATGCAAATATGGCCTTTTATTCAATAAAATGTAGTATTATCCTATAAAAAGAACAATTATTAAAGTTATTATGGTTTAAACTGTTTTTCTCGGACACCGAACCCCACCTGATCCCCCTGTAGATTTCAAAATTTCGCACCCTGGGTCGACCCCCCCCCCCTAAAACGCTAGGGGGGGTCCGGACCCCCCTGGGACCCCCCTCCTAGAATTCAAATTTCGATTTACCCCGGGTAACCAACCCCCCTAGCTTCCCCGACCGTGCTCACCTATGGGGTCGACTCCCCCCCTAAAAGGCCAGGGCCTCCGGATCATACATGGGCAAATTGGTCCGGATGGGGGGGGGGGTTAATCCCCAAATTAGGGGGTTAAAATCCGAGAAACGCAAAATACCCATATCGTTTTTTTTTCTGGAGTGCATTTTACCCATATCGTTTTTCGATTTTGAAGGAAAAATAAGTAAAAAACGCTAATTTAAGGTCAAAACGCTCTTTTTATAGCATTTTTGAGCTTTTTATTGCTTAAAACATTCATTTTGACCACAAAACTTAAGTTTGGAGGCAGTTAGAAGTCATTTTAAAGACATTTTTTTTCTTCATTTTTCCAAAATTGGGGGAAGAATACATTTTCTCCCCCCCCCCACTTCTGAGTGGGAGAGGGGGGTTAAAAAACCCCCCTTCTCATAATTTGGGGGGGTTAATCCCCCGTGCCCATGTATGCTCCGGACCCCCCTAGGCCCCCTCCCTAAAAATTTTGGCCTTTCACCGGGGGTGGACGTGGACCCCCCCCCCCAGCGGACCTGACCAAAAACATCTATGTTCATAACTTAGGCATTCCAACGCTCCAGCTCTGAAAACACTAAAGACTCAAAACACTGGGAAAAGCTAGAAATTACATCGAACACTACGCTGTATAGTAGGTAGAGATACTTAAATGTTCTCGTCTGGATTCTACTGTTTATGTTGTGTTTTTCAGACCACGGTTTCAGAACAAAAGGGCTACACAATGTTTTGCAGTTGGTTTCAAAGGTGAGACTGTGAGAGTTGTTGGGTTTTAGCGGGCTTATAAAAATGCGAGGTCCAGTTTTACAATCTGCTGAGAAGATGTTCTTGATTTTGCAAATTATTGTGTTGGTAAAACTAACTTGTGTTTTTACCCGTTTGCTGGATCGTTGTAGGGCCAGCTAGATTCTATTCAGGTTTCGCACAGTTTTTACTGTGACATTGTTTATTTCATGAAAGAACCCGCCCAACCGGTATATACCTTCAGACCTGTGTACGGTCTGAAAAATTTCCCCTCCAATGAAAAAGTACCCTAAAACTATGACGCCATTTTCGACCTATGATGACGCCATCATTACAAACTTTTTGTGCGGTTTTAGCCTATTTCAATGTATTTTAAGCCATTTTAGACTTATTTTTACCTTATTTTCGCTTTTTTGTCCCATGTGCAGGAAAATAGAAATAAAGGAGGATTTTTTTTTAGTCGCGTTGTTATTTAATTAGATTTTTATCACTGAGCCATTGGTAAAAATCACGTAGTTTGTGAATGTCGTATTATCAGCAAGATTTCGGCAAGAGAATTTGAAAAATGTTAAAGGGATGCCAGCGACTTAAAGGTGCTTAACTTGCCCGTTGTTCTTATGGCGCCTTGCGTCAGAGCTGATTGTAAAATAATTCAAGTTTAAAATGGAGTCTGCATTTATACGACCTGTTATTCGATACCAATAGTTTAATCGCTGCAACAGAACAAGTCACTATTATAATCTTTTTTCATTTTCTGTCGGTTCATTATTCTAAAATTTCTATTTAACAACAGAACAAAAAGCTATATGCATTCACAATTTTTTGCGTTCGTTGGGATTCATTCTATCATATAATCTTAAGCTGTTGTTATCAGTGGATTTCTAAGAATATTTGATTGCTTTCGGTTTATTTGTTACATTTTTTTATTGTTTTCCAGAAGATAGAGTAAATTTTTACTTATGATTATAGATGTGCGGTTATTTTTTGTATTTGAAAATTGAATTGTATTGTTTTTTCTAATATCTTTATTAGTATTTTACAAAAAGGTTTGAAGTCAAAACAACGTGCTTCTGATTAGTGTTTGACGTGAAAAAATAACGTGACATTTTTAATCGTGGAAAATTTTAAGCGCTTGTGAATAAAATCAAGAATGCATAAGAGTAGAGTATGTCCGACTGTGTGTTAAACAGTTGTTTAAATTATAGGTTGATTATTCCGTGGTGTAAATTTTTTTATCATGTAAAAAAATCCACTACGACCTGTGGAATAATCTACAATTTGTGGTATAATCTACATAACAATTTTTCTACGTAATACTGTAGATTATTCTACATAATAACCACGAATTTGCAAACAAAAAACTGCAAATGTATAACTCTTTGATGATATTTTTTTTTTTCACGTGACGTTGTCAAATATGCTCCGTTTTTGATGAATCCAACGTATAAATTATTTTACATGTTAAAACATCAAACATTTCGAATAATATGAATTATTCCACAGTATTATGTAGAAAAATTTGTTGTATGCATTTTGCGTTTACAATTTTTCACTTTGCAGACTTCGAACTGCAAAAATCTGTCAACATGAAACAATAGTCAGATGAGGTTTTTTCCACGTAATGTCAAATATTCTGGGTTTTTTGTTGCATCGGACGTATAAATGATTTTATATGTTAAAACATGGAATATTTTGACTTATTCGACAGTGTAGTATGTTAAAAAACTTCATCTAGGAGTTTTGCCCTCGCAAATTTTTATTTCTACATGATAAAAAATCTACACTATGTAATAATCCCCCTTTAATTTGAACAACTGTTTAACACACAGCCGGAAATTTTCTTTCTTACCCCTTTGAAAACCAATAAAGTTTATTCAAAAAAATAAATTTCTTTAAAAAAATTCGTCAATTATTCTGTAAACAATTTAGTTCTAGCTGTAATTATATTTAATTTTGTTTTGACAAATCTGATAAATTTTTATTCACTGATATATTCCGGATTTCAGAAGAAAAAAATAACTTGTAGTGTCTTTTCAGTTTTGGTAAATGAGTTTTTGTTTCCTGGTTGATTTGAAACGGCTTAGTTTTTAACAAATTTTTATACTATGTATTTAACAAAGAAAATGTAGTTTTGTACTTTTCATAAAGACACACGTTGAAACTTCTGTTTTTTTGAGAAGTACAAAAAATAAGTAAAAACTCGCGTTTACCAACTCATCATTAATTTTATAATTTCTTATTTTCTAGTTTAGCAAATGCAATTTTTGACCCATCGTAGGTTTAGTTTTTCGCATAGTTCATAGTTATGAGAAAACGTCCTTTGGACAAAGTCCAAAGGACAAAAAGTCCTTTGGACTTTGTCCAAAGGATAAATACCGCGTAAAAACGTCCTTTGGAATTTGTCCTTTTGACTTTGTCCTCAGGACAAAGTCCAAAGGACAACGTGTTCATACTTTTTTGTCCTTTGGACTTTTCTCTTCGGATTTTGTCCATAGTGTACAAAAAAGTAGATTGTCACTCTGTTTTTAGGAACCAAAGTGAGTATTTTTACACAACTGAACAAAATTAACAAAATACACTCATTTCACACATTACTGTTATTAAAACAACATTTTTCTACAACATTTACAAAAATAACTTATAGTGTCTTTTCATTTTTGGTAAATGAGTTTTTGTTTCCTGGTTGATTTGAAACGGCTTAGTTTTTAACAAACTTTTATACTATGTATTTAACAAAGAAAATGTAGTTTTGTACTTTTCATAAAGACACACGTTGAAACTTCTGTTTTTTTGAGAAGTACAAAAAATAAGTAAAAACTCGCGTTTACCAACTCATCATTAATTTTATAATTTCTTGTTTTCTAGTTTAGCAAATGCAATTTTTGACCCATCGTAAGTTTAGTTTTTCGCATAGTTCATAGTTATGAGAAAACGTCCATTGGACAAAGTCCAAAGGACAAAAAGTCCTTTGGACTTTGTCCAAAGGATAAATACCGCGTAAAAACGTCCTTTGGAATTTGTCCTTTTGACTTTGTCCTCAGGACAAAGTCCAAAGGACAACGTGTTCATACTTTTTTGTCCTTTGGACTTTTCTCTTCGGATTTTGTCTTTTGGACTTTGTCCAAAGGAAAAATTTCAAGTAGCATTCATTCGTCCAATAGCAAAAATCCAAAGGACGTTTTGGCTTGTCCAGAGGACGTTTTGGCTTTTCTAAAATTGTCTTTTGGACTTTGTCCAAAAGACGTTTTGTCATAAGTATGAAAAATTTGAGCGATTTTTACTTTCAGCTTTAAGTCCCCAACTTACGGCTTTCAGTTCCCCTTTTACGGCTGCAAATTAGTTTTTTTGGCTTCAAGTTCCAGCTCCAAGTTCCATCGACCCTAAATCTCACAAATATACATACATTTTCTTATTTAAATAGTTTTTTCCCAAGTGATGCCAGAATCAATTTTGAATTTTACAGTATATATGTCACATTGCTCAAAAAACGTAATATACAAATTTTTCACTATTCTGAGACCCTGAAATACTTTTTTGTCTTTTGGAATTTTCCCTTCGGATTTTTTCTTTTGGACTTTGTTCAATGAAAAAATTTCAAGTAGTATTTATTCGTCCAAAGGAAAAAGTCCAAATGACGTTTTGGCTTTTCTAAAATTGTCCTTTGGACTGCGTCCAAAAGACGTTTTGTCATAAGTATGAACCAGCCTTAAAGTTCCAAAATTTTGTTTGCAAAATTATTTTAACCTAATTCCACCTACCTACTCCTTGTAAATTTGTTTTAGGTATGTATGTATATAGAAATTCTGTTATTAAGAATACTACTTTGTTAGGTGCAAATTTGGGTTTTGGACTTTGAAATTTCCATTTTTAACACAAGTGCTTAACATGGATAAATAATATAACATTTTATTAAAATTTATTAAAATTTTAATCACATACAGTATCAAGTACCATCAAGGTATGACCTAAGTAGTACGTAATGATAACCGCAGTTGAGTTTACATACAATCAGTGATCAAAGGAAAATACCCGGTAAAAAGGCTAATACGGAAACGGATGATGAATTTAAAATTTAAAAAAAATTACAACCTTTTAAATTTTCGTGGCATCTTTTGGGCATTTTTGGGATTTTTAACCGGTTAACCATTAAAAAAAATAAATTTTTGGGATTTTTTTGTCCAAAAAGCGCTGCAAATCTGCGGAAAGGATTACGCGTCACTGCTGCTCAGTGTTAAATTGGACCAAAGCGAAACGCGGAGTTTAAAAAACATTAAGCAGCACTGGCGCAAAATTCCTTCTGCGGATTTGTAGCGACAAAAGGTAAGGGTGGCCGGAACTGCCTGCTATATGTGGGCGGTCTAATCCCTTCACGTGTCGTGCGTACCGAAAAATTTTAATTATTACACTTAATTTATTTTAAAATTTACCGCCGGTAAAATTTAGCCAGGTATAGCGACAATAGAGCGTTAGAAAAGTCCCAACCTGCTTTGTGACAAATAATTTTGGGTGGGCTTTAAGTACGGACGTGGACTGGGGTCAGCGGTCCGCAGGCGGCTATTAGAGTGATACCTTTGTGATTCATTTTTTATGTATTTTTACGATT
>JASAMX010022638.1:0-23136 GCA_030248175.1 Microlaimidae sp. YZB2_3
GTATTGAGTTATACCTGGACATAATTGATAATTTATTAGTGATAATGATAGTGATGATGATAAGTGATACTGAGTGCTAAGTGATAAGTAATAATGATAGGTGATAATGATAGTGCTTATGATAAGTGATAATCATAAGTTATAATGATTGATAATTGATCATGATACTGATAAGCGATAATGATGGTGATTATCATAAGTGATAATGAGTGATAAGTGATAATTATAGTGATATTTATTGGTGATAATCAAACAAGTGATAAGTGTTAATAATAAGTAATAATATAATGAGATAAGTTAACAGTGAAAATGATAAATGATAAGTGATATTGATTATCATTATCAAATTGTCACTATCATTATCACTTATCACTAAATCACTATTATTATCACTATCATTATCACTTATTACTATCACTTATTACTATCACTTATCACTTATCTCATTATCATCTATCATTATTACTTATCACTTATCGTTATCATTTATCACTCATTATCACTTATCACTCTTATGATTATCACTATCGTTATCGCTTAACACTATCATTATCAATTATCACTAATTATAATTATGATTATCACTTATCATTAGCACTATTATTATCAACTATCATTATTACTTATCACTTATCATTATCACTTTATCACTTATGTCTTAGTATAACTCAATACGAACTTTACCATACGATTTTCATTTTCGTCATAAATTCCTGCATTTTATTACGGTAATTGGTATTACATAAAGTACCTACACCTCGTGGATTTACCTAATTTTCCGTCCGTTACTGTGTTAAAGTGCGTTGTTTTTAGTGTGTGGTGTTTGTGTGTTGTGCATTTTGCTCTATATCGCCGTTTGCTAATAACTTTTTAAATATTGCATCGATTTGCTTCGAATTTGGTATTTAGCTTTCTTAGAACACAAGCTACAAAATTTTCAAATTTCAGCCAGATCCGTCCAGTATTAAAAAACTTTTTTATTTGTGACAGTGCTCCTTTAAGAAACCAATGCAGCTCCGCCATATTTGTGTGCTAATTTTATGAATAATTAAAAAGTTCAATATTGTCAAAGTTGTTTGTAATCGAAATTTTTTTTAAAACTTATTTAAAACAATAAAATAGTCCTAAAATTAAAATTAGAGTAACTTGAAATCTATAGTTGAAAATCGCTCATTTAAAGAGCATAGCTCCGCAGCTCCGGAGCATGATATTAGACGGTATAAACATTACTTGTGTGAACGCATTGCTTTCAGCTGCCACTCCGGTGTGAACAGGCCTTAAAATTTTAAAACTGTTTATGAAATTTAAAAAAAAAAATTTAAGTAAAATAACACATAAAAATTCCAAGTGTTTTAACCCGTTCCCGTGAAGGCCTTTTCCACCCTTACAACCGTGAATTCTTCGTACGACAAAGCTACAACCTTCGTCTCAAGGTGGTGGTATTTTCGTATGACAAATGCTGTGTGTAAACCTTACCGCGGTAAGCTCTTCGCATGACTTAGGTCTTACTTCCGTCACACATAATTTTTTGTGCGCAAATAGTGCCCAATGAGCGAGCAAATTAAAATGGTTAAAGTTGTACGGTAGCAATATGCTAATTTTCGCAACATGAAATATCCTACGTAATACAATATATCCGTGACAAAAATCTGCATAGTATCTCCATCGTACCGTTTTAACCATTTCAATTTGCTCGCTCACTGGGCACTACCCGCGCAAAAATGATGTATGACGGAAGTATGACATACGTCTCACGAAGGTTTCACGGTTGTAGTCGAGGAAAAGGCAATTACGGGAACGGGTTAAGTGAAAGCAAGACCTGCGAACAAATCATCAACAAAAAAAACAAAAACGCACTGAAATCATCGTGCGCAGTTTTTCCGAAAATACATAATCGAGAAAGATTGTTTATACAAGATATCTCATAGTGTTCCTTATTAGCCAATAATAAAAAAAGTTTTGGTTGTTTATGCACCAAGTTTTTTTTTACTGTAACGGCTCTGGAGTGTTGGAGCCATTGGTAAATATTTCGATACCCACAAATTTAGCTGCGAAATGATATGGCTTTTTTTACAGATGTGCCGAGTTAAGTTTTGTTGCTGTTCGATACGCATCATTTTTGTGCATGCTATACATATAGGTCGACCGCATAATTTTTACTGAATTCGTGGTCTCTTTTTTTTCTATATGGTTAACTCTCTTTAAGATGGTGCCCCAGCCCCACATCTGTTAGGGTTTAGTGTGATATTTCCTATTCGGTCAAGATTGATTACATGAACACCAAGGTGGTAACAATACCTATAAACATGCAAAATATATAGACAATTTTCAAAATTTAATAAAAACAGTAAAACAAAATTAATAGTACTAAAAATGCGGATAAATTAATTTTATATTTTAAGGTTTAAAAAAAGTTGAAATTACTTATTTACATTATTACAGTTTAGAAAAACTTAAAATTACTCATTTTAAGTTCCGAGAGCTCCCTCTTTAAGTGGAAAAGTTTCAGAAATAAAATAGTTTCAAAACGGAACTCTAAGTTATTCTACAATAATCAAAAATATATAATAAAAGAAAAACGAAACAAACAAAACAAATCAAATGTAAAAAAGAGGTATAATATAAATGATACTTAAAAAGTAACCAAATGGTACATTTGCGCAAAAATGCCATTAAATTATACTTTTTAAATATACCATTTGAATCATACTTTTTTCAAGCGGTTTGTTTTGAGTGTCTCATTTTTCTTTTACCATATATTTTGCTATAATTAAAGTGTTTTTTCTCTTGTTTGTGTAAGTTTAAATGGATTGAGTTATGGCATTATAATCCGGTATATTGAAATAAATTTTGTTTTGCCCAAAGACCTATTTACCAATATAATTCGAGTGAATTAAAATGGAAAACATTCCATTAAAAAGGATTGTAATTTTAATAAAAAAATTTAAAGTGTCTCATTAATGTCGTATTTCTCATTAACATAAAATGTATGATTCAGTGTTATAGTATTTAGTATATTCGGTAAATGATATATTCATTTATATTATCAAAGGTGGATAATCTAATAAAGGTCATAATATATAATCTAATATAGCGGTCTGTAGCAGCTTGCATCATAAAATCCAATTCGAGCCGCATGTCCGGCCTAAGGCCACATGTCCGGCCTAGGGCCGTATGTCCTGCCCCAGGGCCGCATGTCCGGCCTAAGGCCGCATGTCCGACCTAGGGCCGCATGTCCGGCCCCAGGGCCGCATGTCCGGCCTAAGGCCGCATGTCCGGCCTAAGGCCGCATGTCCGACCTAGGGCCGCATGTCCGGCCCCAGGGCCGCATGTCCGGCCTAAAGCCGCATGTCCGGCCAGTCAGTCGGCCACGCCACACCACTTTGGTAAAAATAACAAGAACGCAATGCAGCAAAATTTGCTCCCTTGTTCCCGGACATGTGGCCTTAAGCCGGACATGCGGCCTTAGGCCGGACATGGGGCTTTAGGCCGTACATGCGACTTTAGGCCGGACATGCGGCTTTAGGCCGGACATGCGGCTTTAGGCCAGACATGCGGCTCGAATTGGATTTTATGATGCACGCTGCTACAGACCGCTGTGACATACCTTTATTAGATTATCCACCTTTGATATTATACAATCAATTATCTCTAGTATTTATTGATACCTTTGGCAGTTGAGTCGGTCTGAAAGAGCAGTGGCACCAAAAAACCTCCATAATATTATATTTAAGGCACTTTGATCGAATCGATGACAACTTCCATACTCTTTCTAAAATTAAGACCTTTGGCCTGTGAATTATATTCGTTTAAAAAGTTAATGTCTTTACCACTAGAAAACCTCCTTTTGAGTGTGTTAAATTTGAGTTATGTGACTTGAGTGTTTTATTATAGTTTTAATTAATAATTCATGAGCTACAAGAAACTAGAATGAACCAAAATAATAAGCTCAAAACAAACTGTCTGAATATAAAATAATAAATAAATAACACTGTAAACAAAACGTTAATAAAACAAAACTTTTAGAAACAAAAATTGCTTTACGTGAAATCCGGGTTGAGTAAACGAGCAGTGAAGCTCAGAATTAGGAGGAGCCATGCAATCATCTTCTAGGGCACAAAGCAAAAGCCTTAAATGGTACAATAATTATAACGCGTTACAATTTTGTGAGTTTTTTTTTTATTTTTAAATACAAATTTTTAATCCAAAAAATAAAATGTACTGTACATAAAAAAATTTCCCGCGAATAAAATTTTGGAGAAAAATCTCAATATTCTAAAGTGTATCAATGAAACCATTTGATTGTCAAGAGTATAACAGTATTGCAATCAAAGTTTTTAATTCTTTTACGTTGCGTTGCAGATCTACTGAAGATGCTCCGCGAATAAAGAAATAATTTGCAGACATTATAGTTGTTAAATAACTCTCTTTAGACTATATCGTTTATTCTAAATAGGTTAAATAGGTGCCTTAAAAATCTACTATTAAAAAAACAACACCTGAATCGATAAGAAGGAAAATTTTTATTTTTGTAGAAGCTACGTTATTAATGAATAATATAAACTTCCAAAAAAGTACACACAAAAATAAATATTTATTTTTGGCCACAACTTTTTTTTAAATTTGGCGCTTTCTGACAGGATTTGGGCTTTGTAAATTAATGTTATGTATTTTTTACAACTCCCGTTGTGTTAATGATTTACAAATATATTTTATTATAAATCCGAAATAAAATAATCACGTGAGTAATGGTACAACATAGCTCATTCAATGAAGACCAAGGCTGGAAATTACAAGTTCAAATCTCGTATCGCCTATTTTTTAAACTAAAAGTTAAAAATAGTTAATTGTTTCGCATTCTATCTGTTATAAAAACCTGTTTTATTTGGCCTAGTATTTCTCCACATCACATTTGGCGAGCGATACACTTCCATTGTAACACCACATAGTGCCCTTCTTTTGCCCGCCATGCCACGATGTGATTGGCATGTTGTACTTAAGTATAGCCCCGAGGAGCTGGGCGTAAAATTTAGAATTGGCTGAGAATTTATATGTTATCAAGGCTATATATAGGAAGAAAGCAATCTTGCAGAGAAACAATAAGGTTTGTACAAAATTTATGTGGACTAAAAAAATTTTAAGCAGGCATATTTTACTAACAAAAAGATGTTGATTGAGACAATAATTACATCAATGTATATTCAACATTAAATTCTATACTTGAATAAAATTTTGTATAAATTGACCTTATTGTTAGCGAGATATGCTCACCTGAAAATGTTTTCCAGTCAATATCCTCTTTATACAGACTTTAGTATTGTGTTAATGTTTTAGGAATTTGACGGCCTAATGGGAGGTGTAAATAAAATAAAATAATGCCAGCGTTAATGATGTTCTCCGAAACTCCGCTTTTAGGAACTCAGAAGCAACCCTCAGAGCTTCGGATCTCCGCACTATTTTTATACTAATTTTATGAATAATTAAAGAATGATGGTATATAATATTTTGTCAATTTTTTTTGTACACTAGTTTTTCCAAAACTTATTAAAAACAATAAAAACAGCACTACAAATACATTTACAGTAGTTTAAAATGTATTTCAAGCTTAAATAAGCCTCCAATCGCTCATTTAAAGGGTGAAGCTCCGAAGCTCCTTCAGCTTTAAATGGCCGGAGCTTCGGTGCATTTTATTGGAGGAACATCACTAGCCAGCGGGTAAAGTTGCAACGTTACTTGATGAAGTATTAAGCCTGTAGATTGCAGGATCAAGTTCTTTATCGCCCATTTTCAGACAAAAGGTTAAAATTTATTGGACGTCTCAATTTTTATAAAGTCAGTCAGATGTAATGTTTATGAGTATTAAAATCTCAAAAGACAATTTTAATTCGAAAAAAATGGTCTATCATTGTCTTACCATGTAAAAATTGCAATACTTTTTGCAGTGCGATGTATCATTATCATACTTGCTCCGCTCATTTCTAGTTGTTTCATGATTGCTATGTTTGCTGGAAGAAACTTGTACATTCCTAAATTTTCTATTAATTTTAAATAAATTTTTTTTACTTTAATTTGTCTTAATATACTATTCAGTTAAAATACCTCTTTTTTTTCATAGTTAATTTCCATAAATTTAGCTATAATTTTTAACCGAACACAATTGCATGGTAAATTTTAAAGTTGCGAAGTCAAAGGCGTAAATGAAAGCAGCTTTGAAACTCGAAGTTCCGCCTCTTAATTAGATATAGGCAGCCTAAAGTTTATTTACGTTGGAAAGAAAGGTCTGAGTTAATTTAATTTTTACTATTTGTTTTAACGTTTTATAACATTTTTTTTAAAAGATTTTGTTTAGAAAATAAAATTTGAACGAAGGTTAATGTATGGCATTTTTATGTAGTAAAATAACATAAAAATCATTTGAAATTCAGAGCTTTCTGTTTAATAAATACCTTTATTTGTCGCTGACCACACACTGTGTCCGGTTCTATCGAATAAAAGAACGGGAGCCAAGTTTTTATTCAAAACTTCATTAACAATTCGAAAATATTTTTTCCTATTGGACACCCATCGAACACTAGCGTCCATATAAGTGAACACAGAAAATTCAGATAACATCTCCTGAAAAAAAATTTTAAAATTGTCAATTATAAAATTTGTCTTCGGGTAATCGATTTCGATTAATACGAATTTAATTAGTTTTTATAGTAGTTTTCGATAATCTTTTTACTAAACCAAATTAAACATGTAGCGATTTTTAAATGTATTTATAAATTTATTTAAAGTTTGTTTGTTTTTATGTTTGCATATTTGTTTTTAACATCGGTATCATTTTTGTTTCTACAAAATGGCGAATTTGAGTTAATGTTAGTACGAATTTAAATGTCAAGTTATATATGGTTTTAAATTATTTGTTTTGGTGTGACTTTTTCATTTGTAATTCGAGTTAAATTTTTGAAGAAAAAAAATTGTTTATTTAGTAGACTCAAGAATATATAAAACAAGAAAATGCAGACTAAATTTTGACCAAAATTTTGCTATAGAAAAGTAGCACATACGCAACCATGTGTAAATTCTTTCGCAAGACTGGACTTTTCGGCTAGTTTTCCCGCGCAGCGACTTATCACAGTGTTAGTTTCCTAGCAAAAAAATTGCGACTTTTCTTGCCTTTATTGCTACTTTTTTGCACTACGATTAGTTTCGCTTTTACACAACTGAAAAAAAACAAATTGTCGATATGCGACGATTTTAATAAATTTTGTTCAAAAATTTAGTGTATACAGTGGCATATTCTTTTGTGTTATATTATTTTCTTAATAAATAAATTCATAAAATGGAATAAAAACAGCATGGTAATGCTTAATATTTTATGTGAATTGGTTTAAAGTTGATGTGGCTTTTGTGGTTGCCCACTAAATATCAAAGGGAACCAACAAAAAAAGATTACCAACATAATGATGGTCACTGTAAATAACCATAATTATCTTACCATACTGCACCCACGATATCCTGAATTGAGATTCTTTTTGTTTTCAAGTAAAATAATGCTTTATTTATTTTTGTGCGCTCGTGAATTTATCGTACTATAGTAAAATATTTGTCGTGTATTACCCTGAAATTTTTGCTAATTTTTGTAACACATTTTTCTAACAGTTTTTCTCATTATTTAGTGAGCGGTTTTTCCATTTTTAGGCTAGCACTTCACACAATAATTTTAAGGAAAAACATTACTATATTATACGGTAATAGATTTTTGATTTGGGTTGTCTTTCTTCAGCCGCAAAAATAAATTCATTTATTTAATAACTGTGATATAAACATTTACAAAAAGGTGGATTTAAAAAATTGATTTTTATGAATAATAGCAAATGATGTGGTTTTTCCATGTGACAGTACGAATCCTATTATTTTATTTAGTGAGCAACTGCGCGAGGTACATGCACATCTGATTAAAAGTCAATATTTCCATCTCATTGTTTTTAACTCTCAGGTAGATAGTGCTGACCATCATACGTTTTACAGGCAATTCTAATTACCAAATAAATGACTGCGTTTTTGTTCAGTTTAAAAAAAGCAACCAAAATTATCACTTGCGCATTGTCGGCCGACACAAAATAACTCTGAATTTTGGACCAAACCAGTGTTAATTATAGACAAAAAAAATCTAGCTGACCGCGAGATTTGCAGTATTGAATCGACTATTTAACAATAAAAACATTCAAAATTTTTCACTAAAGCGGATTAATAACAAACATTAAAAACTTTATTTTAATAATTATTTATTAAATTACCTAATTTGTAATTAAAATGCAAATTTTTTAAGGGCTAAAATTGGTTAGTTTTTGTATTTTTTGTGAAAAGGTGGAATTAAAAAAAAATTCTGCGTTCTGATTGGTTTTTTTTAAATAAAACGTCATTACCGCACAGATTTAATTGTTCCCTTCATGTTTGCATTCTAATTTTCAGCGTCAGCCAGATATAATTCAACCATAGTAAGAAATTAACGCCCTATTTTAGCATTTATTTATCAAATTATTTATACAAAAATGTTAATTTGTAATTTTAAAAATTTACTGATTTTTGTATATTTAGTAAAAAATGGGTTTAAAAAATTTTTGTTTCATTTTGTTTAACCCGTTCCCGTGATTGCCTTTTCCTCGGTTACTATAGTAAAACCTAAGTACGACCTTCATACATAATTTTTGTGCGTGATTAGTGCTCAGTGAATTGAAAGCAAGCAAGCCAATTGAAATGGTTAAAGCTGTTCGGTAGTAATATGCAGATTTTATTCACGGATAGAATGTATTACGTAGGATATTTCATATTGCAAAAATTTGCATATTGCTACAGTACACATTTATCCATTTCAATTCGCTCCCTCATTGGACACTAATCATGCACAAAAAATTATGTATGACCTAAATACGACCTGGGTCATACGTAGAGCTTACCGCGGTAAGGTTTACGTAGGACATTGGTCACACGTAAATACCACCACCGTGAGACAAAGGTTTTACCTTTGTCGTACGAAGGTTTCACGGTTGTAACAGGGGAAAAGGCCATCACGGGAACGGGTTAATAAAAATACGTAATAACAGCCCAATTTTAATTAATCCATTCATATCCCTATACAACTTTTCGATATTATTTAGATATAATTCTACCATAATCGTATCGTATTTTTAAAGTTTGTAATTATGGGCGTGTTGGCGAAAAACAAGTGATCACAATTAAGACTATTTGTGAGTAATTTTCGCATGACTAATAAAACCAAAATATATAACACAACATTATATCAAAAAATAGAATATAAAATAGTATTTTATATTCTAATAAAACAGTGTTTTTGTGATGAAACAATAATACAAAAACAACATACTGCTATAATAATAGGCTTCCAACGATATTCTACAAGGTTTTCAATTCTTTCAGTATGATAACTGTTCAATTCGAAATTAAATTTCCGTATTTGAACTCCGCACATTCCACTTAATTCTGCAATATCTTTTTCTCTCATATCAAGACTGTACACTATTATTGTTGGATTGTAAAACTTCAATTGAAGAGAAGCAACACTTACTGTAAAATAAGGTAACGCGAATTATGTTCAAAATGTTTGGTGGGTGATTTTTAAAAGTACTGACTGACTTTTTTTAGTAATTTTTGTCATTGTTTTTCAAAATGGATCTCTGACTCCGAGACACGTGTATTTCATTTTATGAGGATTTTCGTGACAACTCTGTGTTTTACTACGAAACTGATTTTCAGTACTTTTCAATTTTTAAAATGCCGATTGTCTGTCGAAGCAAGAATTTGCGGAACTTGGAGTCGAGCCCTCTTATTTGCATTTAAAACTAAAATCTGAAACCTAAGCACAAACAGACCTAAGCTTAAGCCCTAATAATAAACTTAACACACAATAATCATCTAATCAATCACACACGCAATCTTAACACACAATAATAAACTATGAAACTTGTTCAATTTTAAAACTATAGTCGACTCCTAGTTTCCTGTGTCAAAGTATAAGACCCAAATGGTTATAAAAAAAGTACAATTGGGTAATTGGGTACTTAAGTTGCGTCTAAGCCGAATCCTATCAATTATAATTCTTTGATCTTATAGTATTTTTTTGGCATTTGTTTGTTTAATTATATTTATTGATTATATTTTACAGTGTTTTAAGCAAGAAAAAATGTGAACTTGAAGATGCGGTTACAAAAACCGGACTTCGAATTCCAGTCACCATTTGTTTGGATTTGATTTGCATCATTTCCGTTGCCTAAAATGAAATTAAAATATTGATTTTGGGATCTAAAACTAGAAAGCAAAACTTTTTTGATAGATTAAACATTTTTTTGTTTTAATATTTTACCGGTTGTCATATAGACGCATCCCCCTTAACTAAGCCCCACCCGCAAAACTGCAAAAGTACAGAAATCAATAAATTACTATGTTAAAGTATGTCCTGAGTCTCAAAAAAGAAAATTTTTAAAGTTAGATGCGCCTTTTTGAGGCGCTTACCTGAAAATTAAAAAATCCGTAAAAAAATTTTATAGAAAACTAACAAAATACTTAAAATACATTCTGCATATAGACTAAAGACAAACCAAATGTAGCTGCAACAGTGTGTTCACGTGTTCATTAAAAACTATTTTCTTTTTTTTTGTGTCACAAAATAAGAATTATTCATAAACTATCATCTGAAATTGATTTCTTACTTCAAATTTTTCATTTTCTGAATTCTAATTGGCTGATATGAGTGCCGTCAGATTCTCGTGATTTGAGTGGTTACTTAATGGGGGGTATTTTTCATTTCAACGAACAACTGTTGCAGCCACGTTGGGTTTACCTTTAGTTCGGAATAAGCGTCTTTTACTGTACGAGAGAGGGTACAAAAAGAAAAAATAAAATTTGAAAAAATCTTAGCTTTCCTAGTTTCTTAAGTTTAAACCTATACTTCATAAAAATTGCTACACGATGATATGTTTCACTACGTTGAAGTGCTGTAATATATCAGTTTGTGCTAAATAAATTCTTGTTTTTTAATTAAACGTCACAATAGTTTAAAATCACCACTAAAATAGTATTATCCTGAACAGTGATTTCGAATTAGTAAAAATAAAGATGAAATTTGTGCTTTTAAACTAATTTTAAATCTACATAGTTTTTTTTAATGTTTTGCTTGTAAAACTATTCAAAATTTAAAAATTAATTTTAAAAAGTCCATTCCAAACTTTTAAATTAAGCATTTTCTGTAATTGAAACATTAAAAAACTGGAAAACAAGAGCGCCAGCAGCGCCGTACCTACGCAGCGGCAAAAAACTAAAAATCCCCAAAAACTGCTTTTGTTTTTGCAATATTTAAAAAGTATTTAAGAAATTTTGAAGAGAAGGGGTCGAGATTTTAAACCAATAAAAATTTGAAATATTTTAAACCGTAAAATGTACTAGTCGCTCGCTGTTTCTCAATTTTCCCTCTACATATGATTGGCGCTAGTAGTTATGTACCCTCTTCCTAACACTAAAAAACCCTTATTCCGAACTAGTCTATAATTTTTTGTTCGCGAAAACTGGCAAACCAAATGTAGCTGCTCTAGTTTGCTCACGTGAATTATCTAGACATGTCCACATGACTTTCATGCGGAGAAATTTTTTCGTTCACACAACATCAGCTATTTTCAGAGAATTCAATGCGTCTGTGCAAATTATAATTTATAAATCAAATGTTGAGGTCTCTCCTGATAGGTTTCACTGCAAAGCGTTTAGTAGTAAAGCAATTGCAGCACATAGCAAAATCACCGTTTTTCTTATTATTTGTGAATTATTGCAATTATAGAGTATTCTAATATTTTAGAATATCCATATGACAGAAAAAATTCAAAAACTTGACAAAAAGTAGAAAACAAATAGTGATGATTTTATTTTTAATTTATGTGAATGAAACTCTAAAATTCTAAAAATTTTAAAACAAAAAAAATTAAAATGAAAATAGTTATAAATTTCATGAGGCCCCCAAAGAGACTATACGCCATAAAGAGACTATAAAGAGACTATTCATTTCTGTCAAAGTATTTTTAGTATTTTTATAAAAATACGCATGCTCACTCAAATATACTGTGAACAAAAACAAACATTTCTGTAATTATTTTGATGTGTATTATTTGATGTAGATCTTCTTGTGATAAAAAGTGCCATTGTAAGTTTTTATGACCGGTGGAGCTGCTAAGAGTTGCTATTTCATTTCAAAATGAGCGCCTTGAAAGTTTTACTTACCATTTTTACGGCTCTGCAGTTAAATCTTGCAGCTCGGGGAGAAAAACACCCATTGGCGAGCGCGCCCTTTATTGAACAAAAGCAAGATGGCGGGTAATTTTGGAGGCCAGAAACTCGAAAAAAGAAACTTTGATTCCCAATATTTTTCTGTGGACTTCCGATACTTCTGCCATTAATAATTGATTTTCTGATTTCATGATTGTTTCTAAAATATCACGCAGGTCAAAAAGGATAGCTTTAAGTAAACAGATAATTAGCGATATTTTCTCGGTGTATCGCTTAATGAAAAAATTTGAAAATCAGATTATTTTTCTGAGTGAGGATTTGGTCTGATTTCTGTTTTAATTTTTTTTTTACTGATGCACAAACCCGTCCGTATTTAAAAATTTTGTTTGAAATTGATTTCAATTTATTAATTTAATTTTCTAAATAAAACAATCCGATTTGATTTTAAAAAAAAACAAACAAAAACTTACCTATAATTACTTTATCAGTCGATTAAAATTTGAATATTTTTAGTTTAAATAAACAAGCCAAATATGGTCAAACATTGATAGTCGATATTGTTACATGTTTTAAACATACGACGCCAGTAAAGGCAAGTTATAAATTAAAATGGATGATAGTGTAACGTTGAGCACTTCAGTCCGTGAGGTACTGAGGTTGGAGATTACAAGTGCACGTCTTGTATCGCCCATTTTTTGGTCAAATAAATAAATATATCAGAAATTTCCGTTTAAAACGCGCTTTATTAGGCCTTTTACTTCTAGCTAAGCGTCATATTTGACGGGTGACAACACGTTAGTTGGTTCCCTATACAATGTGCCCTTGCACGCCTTACCACCGTTAGGTGGTGTGAACGACAGGTTATACTTAGTATTGGCTTCGAGTAGTAGGGCGTGAATAAGTGTTGTACCTTAGTTGTCAGATTGGAAAGCTGCGCTCTGAAATCTAGGTAAAAAAGCTGACAAGTTTTCTTGTGTTGATGTTTTAGAAGTACGACTTTCACTAATTTCGAGTTATAAAGTAAAAGCGATGGGTGATGCAACGTCGAGAACGTCAGTAGGTAAAGTACTGACGTTCTCTTTGACTATTAGAAGTTCAAGTCCTTTAAACGCATACCATTGAAATCGCTGATAATTTTATTTAATGTGTATTCGGCATTTAGCACGGTAATTTTTGAATCTCACGTAAGATATGCAAAAATGTTAGATTGAGGTTTAAAAAAATGCGTTGACTGACTCATTTTAATTCTACGGTAGCAAAAATGCTTAATCATATGGATTAGTGCGAATTCAATCAGCTGTGCGTTTGCTGACTTTGCTTTATCTACTGCTTTTTAGTGAGCAGTAGTTATGTAAAATTATTAGTGATGGGTGGAACTGCTGAATCCCCGGAACACCGAAACCAGAACCGGAATTAAGATTTTCCAAACATCCGGAACAGGAACCGGAACCGAAATTTGAAATTTTGCCCGGAACATCCGGAACCCGGAACCGGAACTGCCCATCACTATAAAGTATGGATTATTATAATAGTGCACATCAACGGTACATTTGTAGCAAATATTGCGTTGGACGCCACTGCCACGTATACTTCCGAAAATTAAAGAATGATTCAAAATTAATCCTTTGCTTTAAAATTCAAGTACTAAACTAAATATTCATTTTTAATTAAAAAATTGTAAATTATATGCTTTTTATCTTAAAATTTGTTGTTTTTTTTTAAAATTTTTATACTAAAAAAACGAAAATTCACCTATTCTTCGTAATTTTTAAGTATTTGTTTACCACAATCGACTCTGGAAACATTTTTACCTTCTGAATGAACTGTTAGAATGTTTAGAATATTGTATTTGCTCTGTTTTAGGTACTTCTAGCGGTTTTACTTTATGTATAGCCTAAACAGTAATAAACAAATGGTTTGATTTTAATATTGATTTTATTAAAAGTATTTTTGTTTATAGGAAAAATCAAACCTAGCTGACCTCGATGATTTATCAAATTACTCAAATTGGAAAAAAAGCAAACTTTTTAAAAACTAAAGTTGACTAATTTTGGTATATTTTGTGAAAAGGGGAATTTAAAAAAATGCGCGTTTCAATTTGTTTTTTTTTCAAAAAAAGACACCTCATAACCGCACAATTTAAATTGGTCTTCTCCTCATTTACGATGTACCCATACAAATTTATGAGCTCTGCCAGATATAATACAACCATAGAGATCTGAATATAAAAGTAAAAATACTGACAAAATCACAGCTTTTTTGAGAAATTATTTGTCAAATGGATAAACAATGGAGGAAACATGCATATACTAAATAACACTATTTATTAATATCTATTTTTGTTTTTGCTATATACTATATTGGAAAATATTACCTTTTTTGAATAATTTGAGTCCTATGTATATAAAACTACTTGAATTTGAGTTAAATTCCGAAGCCATTATAAATTCCGAAACAACTTGAAAATTATTTAGGGAAACTTGATTTTGATAATGTATAACGGCACAAAATACCATGCCTCAAGTATCAAGGCTGGTTTAACTTATGTAAAAACAAAAGCAAAGTCAAAAACAAAAGTCAAAAAAACAAAAAAAACAAAAGTCCAAAAAACAAAAGTCCAAAAGTCCAAAAAACAAAAGTCCTTGGGACTTTGTCCAAAGGAGAAACAAAGCGTCAAAAGGTTCTCTGGATTCTTCCCTTTGGACAAACGTGTGCATACTTTTTTGTCCTTTGGATTTTTCCCTTTGGACTTTGGCTTTTCTAAAATTGTCCTCTAGACTTTGTCCAAAGGACGATTTTACATAAGTATTAACCAACCTTTAGGTTGGGGATGGCAGGCTTGTGGTAACAAAAATCTACAAATAATTTTAAAAAATAACAGTAAAACACCTTTGTTTTGTTTGATTAAATTTTTTGAATTTTTTAAGCAAAAATGTTGTTGTTATCGTTAAAATGGTGACGTGCAAAATCACCATAAAAGTAGTGTAAAATCATCATGGCAAAATTCATCATAACGTAGTGAAAATTCACCATAACAATCAGAAATGCGTTCGCAAACTAAAATATGTTAAAAAAACTAAGTTTTAATCATAAAAGCATTAAAAATGTTATAATTTTTCCTAAACCTATGCAAAGCCCTAAAATCAAGCTAAATTTATCATGACAAAATTCTGTTGCATTTTCAAAGTGTCAAAATTTAAAGGAAATAATGCAAACGCATTATATTTAAGGTGAATTTACACCACCTTATGGTGATTTTGTAACGTTTATGGTGATTTTGGCCTATGGTGAATTTGTCCATGGTGTTTTTATACGGACCCGTTTAAGTAGCACCCTTTCACGCCAGAAAAAATCCACCTATCTCATGTGAAAGACAAAACCAACCTCTTGTTTTACCGATAAAAAGCTCAACTTACCTTTTGATGACGCTGTTGATATTGAACACTGGGAATGCTTTCACGAAAAAATGATATCATTAAAAACAAAAGCAGAAAAGCTAGTAGTCCAACTTTTGTCCGAAATACAAACGATTTCTGTTTTCTTCTTATTTTTATTGAGTATTGTTCACAACAATTTCGTAACATTTGAAACTACTTCGTGTTTTATATAGAATAAATCTTCTAAAGATATTGATTTTCTTGGCACATCATTCTATCTTACGTGTCATATCCGTCAAAAATGTGTAACAGTAAAAACCCAGCCATTAGTAAACTACAAATACAATACACTGTAGAATCGGATCGTGTAGTTTGTTCAAAACGTAAAAAACAAAAAAAGGAAAAAATAAATTTTAGGTGATTTGCTTCTGGATTTTGTATTTTAATAAGCGTTTATACTTTTTCACGAATTTAAATTATCAAAGTAATAAAAATTAGAGTGGCTTATCCAAAACCGTAATTTTGATATTTTTTTATTGTTGCATTGTTTGATCGTATCTCCCATAAGCAGATTATGCAAAAAGCAGACCAAAAACTAAGGCAATCTAGAAAGAAGTGAAAACCATTTCATTCCTAGGAAGCCATAATTAAGAAACCGGGGCGGCTACGCCGGCCAAGCCCACGCTGGCATGGCCACGCAAGTTTCTTGAATAGTAAGGACTCTTTGTCCAAAATCAATCAATAATCATGCCAGCATCTTTCACGCAAAAATATTTACTGCGCGCAGAGTTTACCCATTCTAAGGTTTTCATGGAAAAATTTATTTATGGCGCAAGAGTATATTTAACATCGCACATAATCAGCAAAAATGTTTATGTAAGACCTGTTGCACAAACTCTACATAGTCATTTTTTAGGTTTTATTATTCCTATTTCCTGAAGAAAACCTAGGTCCAGCGTACTGAAAAGCACTTATCAGATTGTTTACTAAATGAAAAAATGTCATGCGTTTTGTCCGTGCAACGATATTTTTAGCCATACAAAGCTGGATCATTTCTTGAAAAAAATCATGCGACTCCCTCAGGTCAGCATATATATATATGTTCTCGGTGGCTTAATAGTAGTTAATCCATGATATTCCATAAAGGATTTTTTAATGTAGGCAGCGCCATCTTGTTAAACAATCGTGGGCTTTAAAAAACGTGGACACATCCAAAAAAATAAAACGACAATTGGGTTTTGAGTAAAATCGGTATTTTTTTTACGTAAAAAACAACGTGAAACATAAATAAAAGGATATTATAAAAACCTACTTTTATTAAATCTCTAGCTTGCTTTTCATTTGTATTTTTTAAGTAGAACATAAAAGAATGTTGTTTTTTTTCTTCGAGTTGTATTTCGTTCGAACTTCACATTCGTTTTTTATACTTTTTAACATTAATGTCCCTGTTTTAACAGTTCGCTAGAACTCATGAATTCTTATTTTTACAAAGCTGCTAAAGACACAGCCACTAAGACAAATTTAATAAATTGTTCAAGCAAAATAGCAAAAAAATCCTTCATGGAATTTCGTGGATTTCGTCATTATGTACCGATACCCTTTCAAGATCTCAATCAATTCTTGAAAAATTAGTACATCACAATTTAAATAATGTCGAAAACGAAATTATAAATACACAACAACAAAAATTCAAATTCAAAATCAATTCTTAAAACGCAAACCTGAAAATTAATTTTCGTTAAAAATCATTAAAATTTTTTATAACTGTAAAAAAATTCATTTAATATTTGACCCCCAAACCAGTCATAAGTTTTGTTTTATAGACTAGTTCTACATAAAGGTTTTTTAGTGTTGGAAGAGGGTACAATGACAACCAGCGCTAATTATAGGCACCTTGCACTGGAACTCGGTTTATACATGAAGTATGCAATATACATAAGCGTCACCATAATTATTAATTACCGTACCTCCTACTCATCTTTCGTAGTATGCAGATCGACGGACCAAAAAGGCGCGAAATTTCGGTCCGTCGATCTGCATACTACAAAAGATAAGTAGGAGATGGGTAATTATCCATTATGGTGACACTTATGTATATTGTATACTTCATGTATAAACCGAGTTCCAGTGCAAGGTGCCTATAGGAGAAAAATTAAGAGTACATTTTACAGTTTAAAAAAACGCTTCTACTTAACCCTTTCCCGTAATTGCCTTATCCTCGGTTACAACCGTACATAAAACGTTCGTGCGACCTATGTCATACTTCCGTCATACCTAATTTTTTGCCTGAGTGGTGCCCAGTGAGCGAGCAAATTGAAATGGTTAAAACGGTACGGTGTCAATATGCAAATTTTTGTCACGGATACAGTGTATTAGGCTAACTCGGTTTTACTCGACTTTTTTACTCGACTTTTATTTTTAAGGTTAAGCTTACGCGTTACTAAGCCTAAGCAAAGCCTAAAAAACAACCTAAACTTTTTTCGCGCAGCTATTTGTTAAAGTTTAGGTTGTTTTTAAGGCTTTGCTTAGGCTTAGGAAGGCATAGGCTAACCTTAAAAATAAAGTCGAGTAAAAAAAGTCGAATAAAACCGAGTTAGCCGTGTATTACGTATGATATTTTATGTTGTAAAAATCTAATCTGTATATTGCTACCATACAGCTTTAACCATTTCAATTTGCTCGCTCACTAAGCACCACTCGCGCAAAAAATTAGATATGACGGAAATGAAATCTAGGTCATGTGAAGAGCTTACCGCGGTAAGGTTTACGTACGACATTTGTGATAGGAAAATACAACCACCGTGAGACGAACCTTGGTTGTACGAAGGTTTCACGGTTGTAGCGAGGGAAAAGGCCTTTACGGGAACTGGTTAAAAGTTTGGAATGAACTTTTGGAAATTATTCTTTAAATTTTATTTAGTTTTACAACTAGAATATTAATAAAATCCATGTAGCTTTGAAATTGGAATTAAATTAGTTTCAAAGCACCAATATTTCAACTTTATTTTTGTTAATTCGACATAATTGTTAAAGCAAAGATTATTTTAGTGATGATTTTTTTTATAACTATTGTGATGTTCAATAAAAAAACTATTGTGATATTTAGTTAGCATAAACTGATATAATTTTGGTTAAACTGAATAATTATTTAAAAAGGACTTTTGTACAACACACGCACACATAAGCACGAACGCACGCACACGCACAGAAACACAGACACCCAAATTCAGAAACACATGTACACATTTGGTTATTCATTGATTTTGATTTTTGTGAACTAAGCTTTTGAGCAAGTTTAGTATGCTATAATTTGTTTAAACAGAAACGTTAAAAACTAAAACGCATGAACATTTTGTTTTTAAACAAAAATAAAATAATACACATTAACGGGATATTAGTTCGATTTTTTAACGCAAGCAGTATCAATAATCGGGAATTTTTCGGAATAATCTTTTAATCCGATATTGTTAAAACCCCACTGAAAAGGGAAAATAAAGCCAGAAAAAACGCAAACTCAATACTAATGCACAACAACAAAGTTGTAACAATTTATTTTACTCACGTTATCAAAAATATATAATACTATATATATATAGCATTATATATTTTTGACGTTATTAATATTTATTCTTTGGCTATTTCATCTTTGCGTGTTTTTTTTTTGTTTTTCCAAAAAATTAAGAGAATAATTTAAAGAGAAATAAATTAATAAACAGTTAAAACAAATAAAAAAACAAGCAAAAATCAAAAAGAATATTTCTGTAATATTACATCGTTAATTATGTTTTATTTGTTTTTTTCTTTTGATTACAAAACCCTTTGCTATTATGATTGTGATTTCTGAATGGTTAAAATAAAAAATAAAAATATACAATTTATATCTGAAAACGTTATTTATTGAGCAAAAAAATATTAAAACAGCATGAAAAAATTACTATCTGTCATAGTATGTTTTTTACCTATGTTTTTATATTAATATATTCATATAAAATAAATATTAGAAATTTTGTATAAGATTTTGGTCCTTTTTATGTAAATTACAAAATTAACTTACTCAGTTCGCTAGGTTTAAATTAAAATGAGATTCAAAAGATTCAATGACACTATAGCTGTATTTTTTACTAATGTAGTGACAAACTGCTTGGGCGACTGGACCTGCCAGCTACAAATGGGGTGGTTAATTTAATTTATTTTTATTTTAATTTAATTGGTACTTATTTTATATCGAATTACCACCGCTGAGAATTTAGCCAGGTATAGCTCAGTTAGGTGGCTAACGATTTTGTGGACAGGTTCCAGGAATTTTACTGATATGGGTGGGGTTTAGGTTAATTTTTTACGGGAACAGCGGCCCATTGGGCGGCTAGAAAAAGAGAGCTGAAATTATGCATTTTTAGTTAATTTGAACAATTTAACGTTAATTTTTGTGGACTCTTGACAAGTTATAAACCTTTATAACGATGGGTGTTGTATTAAGTTTTGTTTATACGTAAATTTTGTGTTTTATAACCTTGATTACTAATAAAAATTTTAACTTACCTTTGTGTTGCAACAAATATATGGCAAATAACGTACTACCCAAAGAATTTCAGGGGGAAATTCACCGCTCTGATAACCCAAAATTTAACAAAAAGACGTGTTTTTAAAACAGAAACTTTATTTATGAAAACCCGCATTTTAAAACTTTAGACTATTTTAAACATTTTTTTGAAAAGAAACAAGAAACAAATTTAACAAGCATTTTGTACATAAACTTTGCAAGTTTTTGGAATTTTTAAGGTTTTGGTTGATGGAAAACAGTAAATGAAAAAGATTTGCAAGAATTTGGAACAAAGATGGTGGATCTTGCAAAAAAGAGGTCTACTTGGAACCAAAAATCACCCATTCATTCAAAAAACTTGCACATAACATGGCACAAAATAAAGCACATTAAAAATACACAAACACACAAACAAATACACAAACACACAAACACAAACACATACCCAGATTTTATAAAACTAAAGCACCAACCAAAAACAAAACACAGGTATACATATTTAGCAAAATAACACACGATACTAGAAATAAACAATAAAAACAAACAATTTAATACGAAAAAAACACCCGTGAGATTTCAGTTGTTGATTATGTTGAGATATAACGATTTATTCAGAATTTAAACGATTTTTCAAATTGAAAATAAACTAATTCAAAACGATTTTAGCTTACGAAAATAAAGACTCAAAAGTTTGACACGTTGGCTGTTAAAGCTCGTCTTGTGGATGAACCACGAGAGTTTTCTCTGAGGAGTGGCGTGGGCGATGCGATTGGAGAGTGAATTAAAGCACAGGAGGGGGTGCGGGTAATGACAAGCCAGAGTGATATTTTGCCAAGCATGCGTAGTCAACAGTCAAACTCCTTCAGCGGAGAATACAACCTCCGTCCATTGGTATACAAGGCCATGTCCATTTACAAACAAACCAAACCAACTAAAATACATGCATGGAATTCGAAAATAAAAGGTATAGCTTATTGAATTGTAAAAATTTTTGAAATTTTTTTAAAATATATTTAGTTGTAAACATATTATATTATAATAAAATTTTCAATTGACTAATGTAGTTTGTGAGAGTAAAGACATAATGGGAGGTGTGGCAAGCAGGTTTAGAGGTTAATGAAATAAAACACCATGGGAGGTGTAGAAAGCAGGTTAAGGGAACAATTAAGTATAAACACCTTGAAGGTGTAGAAAGAAGGTGGGAATAAAGATTAAAGAGTTATATTATAATAAAGATTTTGTAATAAGTAATGTAGTGTGTGATAGTAAAAACACCATGGGAAGTGTAGAGAGCAGGTTTAGAGGCTGATGAGATAAAACACCATAAGAGGTGTAGAAAGCAGGTTATGGGAATTATTAAGTATGAACACCTTGAAAGATGTAGAACGCAGGTGGGAGGTGTCCAAGTGGGTTGAAAATAGTGGTAAAACTGTAACGCGAAACTTGAAGATGAAAAAGAAGAAAAGTTGTGTAAGCAAAAAATTTTTTAAAAAATTTTTTAAAAAAATGAATAAGTATTAAAATTAACTGTTTAGTGTGTTATGCTTAAGGAAAACTAAGTAAATAGAGTTTAACCATAAACAGTGTAGATGTAATTTATAGTACTGACATAAAGTAGGTGTGAAAGAGGGCAAGGAATAAATTGTAGTAAGCCCAAGGAGTGAAAAAGTGGCTGTAGAAACAAGTAAGGAATAAATGTGATAGGATTAGGTAAGGTGTGTATAAATATTATAGGAGTATAATTTTTGGTTGTAAACTAGTGTTAACTGCAGAATAACGTTGTTAGCTTTGATTAGGAAGAAAGTTAGGAACCCCTGAAGAATAGAAAAACTTTTTTGTTTGGCAAAATTAAAAGTAAAATAAAGAGTTAGAAAAGTTGTAACAAGTGGATTGAGTGGATATACTTTATATAAGTGTAAAAGCGGGTACAATTTCCCAATATTAAATTGGTGAGCGAAACTGTGTTATATATTTTTTTCTTTTTATTTGTTAACTGTGGTTAGAATATAGGGAAATAATAATAAAAATTATATCAAAAAATTATAATTAAAGAGTTGAAATTTTGATGCTTTGTTATTGATAACAGGTTTTAATATTGAGATGTTTGTATTTTAGACATACGTTGTATTATTCTGTAATATATAGTTAACATATACACATAAATTGTTAGTTCTCTGTATTAATTAGATGGACATGTGTTAGTGAAGATTAGTTAGCAAATATATTTACAAAAATTTTTTTAGAAAAATTTTAAAGGTATAATATAATTTTGTAATACAAAAAGTATAATATAAATGTTGAAAATTATTTTTGAAATATTTAAATTGCTGTATATTAATTATAAAAATTTTATTTTGTTGTTATACCACTTGTAAATTTTGGTAAGGTTGAGCTTTGGATAACTAAGTTTAAAACTTTTTTATTGAAAAATAAATTAATATATACGCTAACTAGCCTAATAACCTATTTCGTCGTTTTACTTTAACTAGAATAAGTTATTGGACAAGGCCAAGGAGAAGTGCGACTCGTCAGCTAGTTCTTCTCGTTAAGTATCTTTTTACAACATATATATATATATATATATATATATATATATATATATATATATATATATATATATATATATATATATATATATATATATAGAGATATATATAGATATATATATATATATATATATATATATATATATATACATATATATATATATATATATATATAAACGTTAGTGACTGTGTGAAGGTGTTGCTACTTGCTAGACATTGGTTTTTGTAAATTTGATATTATATTGGTATATTAGTAAAACAATAATAATAATATTAATTATGTTAAAAATGTAGTGATGTAACTAAGTAAGAAACTATTATTTATGATTATTGAGAGTAAACCTTGGTTTTTAATTAAAATGTTTTTGGTAACAAACATGTGCAAAATAAACATTTT
>JASAMX010022640.1:0-27167 GCA_030248175.1 Microlaimidae sp. YZB2_3
ACAGATATTTGTTTGTGTTTCTTAAGTATGCTAAGAATTGATACTTTGAATATAAACTTTTAATTGATGTTTTTTTAAAGGAATTTCAAAACATCAGCTGAACCTGATGGAAGTAAAATCTAAGGAAAAAAATTCCAGCTTGTAATCTGTACAAAACTGATGCCAACTAGGAAAAAACTGCATATCTTGCAAAAAAGATATTCAATATAGTAAATAAATATAGCTAAAATTGTATAATTTTTGTATAAATTCACCCTTTTAGTTAGCAAAATATTAGCACCTATGGTAGCCAGCCTTAATTTTGGTCATTGACTGTGTTTTTTTCCATGAGTAAATTTATAAAATAAAATGTGTATGGTTAGATAGATCATCATGTCATCTATCTAGCCATACCCAGCTCATTTTATATTTTTCCACATGGCGAAAATAATGAGCAGGCGGTGGCTTAAAATAAGGCTGACTAAATTTAAGTTAGTAAGTTACCATAATTTTTTCCCAGTATGGCTTATTTTCCCACTTATTGTTGTTAGCCTACTTAAATTTACTTTTAAAACCCATTTTATAATTATAAGTTTCTCCTAAACAGTTTTTTTTAAGTGTGTAGTGATGCTATAAAAGTTATGTTTCTAGTGTGAGTGTAAACTACCAGTTAAACGCAGTGATAAAAACAAACCAGTGTGAACTAACCAGTGATAAAAATTAATACTAGTGATGTGTCCTGCCTACACAAAGAGCAAAGGGATGTGATTTAAATTTTGTATTTTATATGGAATCATTTAAAATTTTTAAAATTAAAAAAACTCATTTGTAAATTTGGGGTAATAAAATAAAAAAACTTGGGGAAATGGGACCCTTTCTTTTTTTAGAGGTGTGTTCAAAAATTAAAGCCAGGAGGTGGACCCAACCCTGCCTTCCCCCTTGGCTTGAGCTCACCTATGAGACATTTCTGGACAGTGCACAAGGTTGCATGTGCATAGCATGACTAGGATTTTTGAAAAGGGTCTAACCCTGAGATAAAAAAATTTAGTAAGGGCTAGCATAAGAATTTCTAACTGTACACACTGTCAAATTTTTGACAAAAATTTTGCAAGAACACTAATTTAGCACATGGGACTCTGTGCACACTAATTTGTGTATTGCCCCTAACTAATTTACTGCGTTTGTTGCGTAACAGTTTCTTGTGAAGCCAGTACTCATTATTTTGTGGAGTAATTTTTTATACAGGAACAGGAGTGTAGGAGAAGTAAAATTATATTCAAACAAAACACTCTTTTAAAATCTGCTGCTCACAGAACAAGCAACAAGCAGATGTTTTGAAATAGGACATGTTTAAAATTTAGTTGAAAATTTGTGTACATCTGGATATTTTATTGCCTCCTGTGTATTCTTGGTTGTAATGTGTATATGTGCTTTGAATATAGTGAGAATATAAAGAATTTTATTTTTAGCCTTTTTAGTTTATGATATAAAACACAAAAAATACCAACAATCAAAGCAATCTTTTAAAATGTTAAAATTTTTAAAGGCATTTTCAATTGGAATTGTAATAATATAAACAACAAAAAAACAAACTGAAATATAACATTACATTAGATTATATGAAAACCATAGGAAAATAGAGCACTCAAACAAATGCTCTAATTTGCAATATATTTACACACAATGTGTTGAGTTCCAGCCTTTCTTCCAAAAAAAGACAATCCCTACTTCAGAATGGGAGAAGGGGCTTATCCCCTAAATTGTGTGAATTAAAAATGTTTTTAGATTTATAACCATCTTGGAATTGCAAAAAAAATTGAGGTTTTAATGATCATTTTAAAACAGCAAAAAAAGCGGGTTTTGTTCCAAATATAGTGTTTCCTATACATATATATATAGTGTTTGTAAAATAAAATGTTGAATTTCTATTCTATTCTATATTCTACTATCATCATAACCAGTGAAATCTATTAAATCGGTTAAAAAACCTACCAGTTGGAGGAAAGATGTAAGAAAATTTACTTCAGAGAATAAAAATCCAATAATTCTGTAGTTTTTTTCTTTTCTGTGTATTTGTTGTTTTTTGGAACAGATAAGTATAAACAAAAAATTACAAAGTTAACATCCAAAAAATTTATTTAAGCAAAAATTTTGCTATTTTTATGTAAAAATATGAATCTTATTAATGGCATAAAGTCGCAGCCGTTTATTTGCTAGGTAAAAATTGAAATTGTTTAAAAAATTATAAATTTTGACTGTTAATAGGTCTAAGTTTGTTGGGTTCTATCTTCATTCGGATCTATTGGTCCTAAACTTTTTAAAAACAATATATTTGGTGTGGTATTTTATATACACCAAGCGGTGTGATTAGTGGTGGTGTGATTGTCATCGTTCCTGACCGTTCCTGAGCGCGCCTGAATATTCCTGTGCGCCTGATGTGCCTAGGTTTATAAATAGCCCCAAGTAAAGGCGGGGCCAAAGAACCTCAACAAATACAAAACCGCCAGCCCTCGGCCCTCGGCGCCTCTCAGCCGCTCGGCGCCTCCCGAAAAAGTAAATAACCCGATACAAATGATTTTACAATGCTTAAATTAATTTTTTTCAAATTTTGGGGATAACCATGGACTTCTAGACGTCCTTGGACTAACGGTAAATCCCATGGACCATGGACCAACATGGACCCAACATGGACCCGCTCATGAGGGGTGAAAGACTCACTTTAACAATACATTTGGTAACGGGACTTTAGAGCCGGAGCGAGGGGACTTTAGAGCCGAGGGTCTTTAGAGCCGCAGTGTGGGACTTTAGAGCCGTATTGGAGGGACTTTGGAGCCGTAAAGTAACTTTTGTGTTCAGAAAATTCATAAAAAATTAATTGATTTTAGAGACAAACAAATTTTGTCAAAGTTGGTTAAATTTCGTCATTTTCATACAATATATCACTGAAATTAGCCAAATTTTAAGTTGTAAAAGTTTTTAAAGCTTTCTACAATACTTATAAAATCTTTTAGTGTCCGGAAAAAATATTTTCGGCATAATATCTTCCGAAATAAATTTTTTTTATTTAAGCAGTAAACTAAAGGAATTTCAATAGTTTTAAGCTTTTTTTAGATTTTTATCTTGATTTGTAGGTTTCGCTTAGGCTTAGGATTAAATTTTTATTGCAACATTTTCTAAAATAAAACATCTTTGATATTTATCATATCAAAAATGTTTCAATTTAAAAACCAAAAACCGTGAATCTTAACCCTTAACCATGCCCTATATTGAAAAATCTTTTATCAAACAAATCAAAGCACGAATCTAAACCATGTTTTTGCTCAAGATTAGAAGTTAATCAATAATTGGAAGTTAATAAGTTTCTTCTCCCGCCATATCCTTATTCTTGTCATCTTCTGTATATACAATAGAAAACCCGAAGCATATTTATCCAGCATAATGATTACCGCATTGCATAATTAGCTCCATTTGTTATGTAAATGTTTTAATATTATTTGTATATTGTTTTACTGTTGTTTGCAAACGCATTTTTCATTTCGGCTCTAAAGTCCCTGCTGGGGCTCTAAAGTCCTTAGGTCCGGCTCTAAAGTCCCGGCTCTAAAGTCCCTCGGGCGTTTGCTATTCTCAGTAATGGTAATTCTCAGTAATTCTCAGTAATGATCCATCTTAGCAGCTAGCAGGAATAAGCTCTGCAGATTTAACCCCCGCAGCTGTTTCCTAACCTAAACTTACATGTTTCTAAGCCTAAAAAAATTAAAAAAAAACAACCTTAGCCCTCTACCTAAAGCCTAAGCTTACATGTTCCTAAGCCTAAGCAAAACCTAAAAAAACAAGCTAAACTTATCAAAAAACAGCGTAGCAAAAGCTTAGATTGTTTTTTTAGGTTTTGCTTAGGCTTAGGAACACGTAAGCTTAGGTTAGGAAACAGCTGCGAAGGTAAAAACCGATAATCTGATGTCGTTACTGAAAATTACTGAAGATTACTATTACTGAGAATAGCAAACGCCGTCCCTCGGCTCTAAAGTTCCCAAACCCCCAATTTTCCGGTCATCGGAAAGAAAATACAGGATGGACTACTTTAAACATGGACGAACTACTTGTTTAAAACCGTTATTTTTCAAAAACAATCCATTAAATTAAAATTATTTTTTATTAAATCTTAGACAAAATGATAAATTTATAAAAATTATCATGAAAAAACTCATAAACAACCTGAATCCTGGACTATAGACCTTAGTTTTCCTAAGCAAACTAAGCAAAACCTGAAAATCAAACAAAACATTAAGTTTAGCTTGATTTTAAGGTTTTGCTTAGGTTGCTTAGGGAAATTAAGGTCTAGATTCCACGATAAATGTTATTTGTGAGTTTTATCACGATAATTTACTTGAAAAATAACAGTTTTAACAATCCATCTTTCCGGTGACCGGAAAATTGGGTTATACTTGAAGAATGCAGGAATTTTTACGCTGGTATTATTACGTGGAGCCTTTTCCAGAATTCCAAATCCACAATCTTGGGTGAATCTTACTTTGCCAGCAGTCTTTCTTCGCCGGCAGTTTTTTTGACTTACTTGGCTAGCAACAGTCTCACTTTGCCATCAACGGAGTCTCACTTTGCCATCGCCATTAAAAACACGCAGACCTTACAAAATACATGTTTAAAATGTTTAATTTAGCATTGTGACAAAAAATACGAGTATTTAATTCATTATGTTTAATATAGAATAAAATGTTTTGACTATGAAATAAAATATTCCACTAAATGTGGGTTTGTATAAAAACACCATGGACAAATTCACCATAGGCCAATTTACCATAGGCCACCTTATTTAATTTGCTTAAAATTTTGAATTACGTTTTACTCCAAACTATTTCTAAAAGTTTAGATATAAAAAAGTTCAATTTAGATATAAAACTTGAGTTAATTTAAATGCCAATAAAAATAATAATTAAAATCCCAAAAACGCAAAATTTTCTATTTTTTTTATAATAATTCTATTTCAAAAAGCAAAAAAAAAACTTACATTATGTTAGTTTTTTAAATAAAAATCTTGAATGCCAACTTTATTAGAAAGAATCTAATCAAGCTATTTTATTTTGCAGGTTTTTTACGCCTTTAACCTCCAGTACCCCAAAGGCTTAACATCAATTTACGGTATCTTGGAACTGTTAAGTGAAATGAAAAGCAGCACTGAGAACGGATCTTCTTCAGTAAAAATGCTGCTGCCTAATCTAAAGCGGGCGAAAGAAAAAAATGACGAAGAAAACCAAATTGACGTTGAATTTTGAACAGCATTTTAGTTTCATTTAATGTGAGGTAGTTGGATCAGTGATGTTGTCCCAAGCGCCAAGCTTAAAATTTGAGTCCCATTTTTTGGAGCTTCGCCTTACCCTTTTTATGAATAATAGAGAATAGTTCCATAGATTATTGTGTTAATGTTTTTAAGTTAATTTTTTTAAAACTTATTCAAAATAAAATATAATTATCCTAATCGAAAGTTAAAACATAAGGTTAAATAAGCTTGCAAAAATTCTTTTTTTGAGTGAGAGCTTGCCACTGAAGCTCCCACAGTTTAAATTGGCCGGAGCTTCTGAAAATTATATTGGAGAGTTAAAACATTACTAAAATATATGCAAAAATGTTTAAAGTCTATAAAATTATTTTTTTGCAACTTTGTTAACGTTATAACATTATAAGTAAAATCAACTTAAATCTGTACTTAAAATGAATATCCTTTTCAAACTTTTTTCTTGGATCTCTTTTACTATTAAATAAGACCATAACTTGTTCTGAGTTCTTATTGCACAGTTGATTTTCTATAAAGTTATATTTTTAATGTCAAGGGATTGGTTGTATTTAAAAACCGGATCCTTTTTGCTATAGCAGACTCAGTCACAATTAGTTTACATGACTGTACCCCCTTATAGAATCATGTGTACATTAGTGATGGTCCTCGGACCTCTTAAAATGGAGCTCCCTAAAAAGTGGTACTTCAGAGCAGAGCTTTTCTTTTTGGAGCTCCGCAGCTATCCCCGGAGCCTTCAAGACCCGTCATATTTTTTTTACAAATTTTATAAATAATTAAAGAGCAATGCTATTAATTTTTTTAAGTTTTTTGTAACTAAATTTAAAAAAAAAACTTATTGTAAACATTACAAAAAGTCTTAAAAATCCAGATAGAGTAATTTAAAATTTTCAAGCTAATGCAAGCTTATTTAAAGGCCAGAGTTGCTGAGAATTGCTTTGAAGCTACCTTCGCTTTAGATGCCAGCAGCTCCGGAGCAAGGTATTGGAAGCTGGGAATATCACTAGTGTACATTCAGTTTGTAACATAGTGTGTTTTATTAACTGAATATGAATTTTTAACTAATTTTGCTTCAACAATTCTTATTTTTCCATTTTCAAAGCGTGTAAAATTTTAGTCTAATAAAATGTCAATTGAAAAAATAATACTCACAGCTATTTTTGACAAACACGAAATCGTCACTTTTTCAATAAGAAGGCTATATTTGTATGCGTAAAAAACAACTATAAATTTGAAAAAGTGGCGATTTCACGCTCGTCAAAGATTGCTGTTAGTATGATTTTTTCAATTGACAATTTCATCAGACTAAAAAAATGCAACAGTGCTGTGTGATTAGATCAATGTATAAACAAATCATTATAAAAATTTTTATTCAGGGAGCAGCTGTCCAAACCAAATGCAAATTTCCTGTAGTCCACATAATGTCCATCTCAGACTAGTCCACATCTTTTCTGTCTAAACATACGCCCGGGGAAAAATCGCCCTTTTTTCAGCTCTATTTTTAGAGCATTTTGCAAGGCTAGTCTACCACTTTTTTTGAATTAAATTAAAAAATAGCCGAATAAACTATAGTTTTAGCTGCGCAATGACATATGTTTATAATTATTCCGTTGCCGAGATATACTTTTTTAACAGTTTTAATATTATCAATAGAATACATATTATTTATCACTATAAAGTAGTTCCTAAGAATTATTGCGCAATTTTCTACGATTTCCAAAGAACCCATGTTTTTTTTTGATCAATCAGTAACGAGGTAGGAATACTGGTTTTAAGATATAAACATTTGAAAACTGATATATTAATAAAAATGAGAAGAACATAACACTAATTTTACCCACGTTCTTTAATTCTAGTTTACGCGGTGACATGGGGGGCTTAGTCTTCGTGTAGCGCTCCCATAATAAAAATTAAAAATAAGAAGAAGAAGAAGATGAATTTAAATTACAAAATATACCCATGTTGTTTAATTATAGTTAATGCGGTGGCGTGGCGCTCCAGACAAAGTGTACCTACGTTTTCTAAATATAGTTGGTGCGATGGCGTGCGCGAATTATTGCAATTATAATTTTGTAATTATAATTTTTAAAATAAAAATAATAATAATAAGATGATGAACATGAATTACAAAATTTACCAGCGTTTTCTAAGTATAGTTGGCGCGGTGCCGTGGGCTAAAGTGCAGTGTGGCACCCTCGCACCACCGATGAGCGGAATTGTATTTTTTTAATATATAAATAATAATAAGAAGAAAAAGGTGATAAACATAAATTACAAAATTTACCAGGTGATCTAGTTATAGTTGCCGCGGTGTCGTGAAGCTAAACCGCACTGGCCACTCCCGCGCCACCGATGATTGCAATTATTTTTTGAAGAATAAAAAAATTAAAGACGAATTCCATCAGGGTGAAAACCGCAGGGTGGTCAAGTAACCACTCGTTTGTCGAAAAAATATCACGTGTAAAGAAACGCCTGACGCAACTTAATAATAATTGGTTACATTATCCCAGCCAACTTTTTTTATTATTTTTATTCTCACGCGTATATTCTTCTTTTCTTCCTGACGGCGAGCGGTTACGCCCTTAATTCCAGCCTGAAGGATTTTAACTTTAGAAGAAGAAAATTATGAACCTAAATTACAAATTTTATCCAGATTCTCTGATTATAGTTTATGCGGTACCGCAGAGTTAAATCGCCGCGTGAAAGAAATGAAAGAATATCAATTTTAAGATAATCAGCGTTGGAATTATAATAATAAATAGAAGAAGATAAACATAAATTACAAAAAAATTCCCAACGTTCTCTAATTATGGTGTGCACGATGCTATGGGGCTAAACCGGCGCGTGGCGTTCCCGCGCCACCGATGCTTATTATCATTTTTTAAATAAAACTTTGAATTAATTTTGTCATCAGCAATGCAAGAATTAAAAAAAGTACTTTGTTGTTTTCGCCGTTTTCCGTGCGGTTGAAGTAGATGGCGCTCGGAACTGGTTCAGTTTCCGCCATCAATTAAAACCGAGAACTGTCTTCTGCTTTTTTTGTGCGGTTTCTATCAGGGGCTGTTCGTTGTCTACTTTGTACAATCCTTATTGTTGCCAAAAAGCTGTTATTGTGCGGTTGGGAGTTTCAATTTTTGAATTTTCTATTTTGATCAATAAATCGATAACAAGGACCTAAATAAAAAAAGTGGCTCCTAAGAAAGTTGCGTAATTCTTTCTTCTTTTTAATGAGCCCATGTTTATTTTTCATCAATCAGTAACGAAGGGGGAATATCGATTTTAAGAATTGAGCGTTAGAATAAAAATAATAAGAAGAAGAAGAAGGAGATGAACATGAATTTTAAAATTTACCCATGTTCTCTAATTATGGTTGGCGCGGCGCAGCGGGGCTAAATCGCCCCGTGGTGCTCCCGCGCCACCCATGATAATAATAATAATAATAATAATAATAATAATAATAATAATAATAATAATAATAATAATAATGATAATAATAATAATATTAATATTAATAATAATAATATAATATTAATGTTAATATTAATATTAATATTAATCAGGGAAGAGTTGGAGCGCTCTTTCCCTTATATTAAATGGGTTAAGTCACTGCGCGGTTAACCGTTGTTGATGGCATCATCTAAAATCAACAAAACCTTAAATAGCTTTTTAGCCAATTAAAAATCTAAACATTTTACATGACTAACATATTACCCATATTTTTCTGATACTAAAAACATAAAAACTTTTGCTAAACATGCGGGAATTTCATACTAATAAACTTATAGGCAAATAAAATCTAGCTGACTGCGATATTTTCACTATTGAATCGACTATTTAAAAACAAAAAATTGAAATTTTTTTCTAAAGCGGATTAATAACAAAGATTAAAAACTGTATTTTAATAATTATTTATCAAATTACTTAATTTGTAACCTAAATGCAAATTTTTTAAGGGCTAAAGTTGGTTAATTTTTGTATATTTTGTGAAAAGGTGGAATTAAAAAAATTCTTTGTTCTTATTTGTTTTTAAAAAAACGTCAGTACCGCACAATTTTAATTGGTCCCCTCATGTCTGCATTCTAGTTTTCAGCGTCAGCAGATATAAATCAACCATAATTTGCTTAACTTTTTTTACTTTCGTTTTTGTTTTTTTTGGTCCCCCAAAAATTTTTTCCTGTGGTAAATATTTGGAGCTGATTTTTTGCACGTAGATGCTAAATTGTCACCTCACCTGAATTTCACTCTTGTATATGCTCTGTTACACGTACTTAAACCTCTGCTCATGTGAAAAACGACCAATTCTTTTCTAAGTTACGCATGTGGTACTGGGGTACCTGTGTGACTTATTTTCCTTACTGAATTAAATATTAAGTAACTTTACTTAATAATACACATTCTCTTGTATTTATTTTTTTGGTTTAGAGTATAATTCCTTAGCTTTTTATAAAAATTACTAATTTTCAAAGTGAAGACCGAACAAATTTTTTAACCTCTAATTACCAGCTTACGGCAACAATAAAATAATATTTAAAAAATTAAAATAAAATTAATCTTGGGTGAGGTGTGAGCGCTGCGGGATTCAATGCTTTAAAAGACGGAAATTTAGCAAAATCGAAACAATGTGTCGAAAAAAAGTCTTTTTTTATGGAATCCTATTCACGATTTTACCAAGTCATTGCGGTGTTCACGGGGTAATGTGAAACTTAACGCATGGACGGTTAAAAAATACATAAATTTTAAAAAAAATTAAAAAAACGGGAATTAAAAAAAAATTTTTGAATTTTGAAAACATATATTGCAAAACAAGTTTGTAATTAATGTTTTGCTTATAACACCAGTCATAACTCACGAACTTATTAAGCAATTGTAAAAATTAAACTATCATTTTACTCGCCAAATACTTTAAAATCTAATGGTGTATTTAGTTTTAACTATTTCGAAATTTTTGATTTGATTAATAAGTTAAAACTTTCTAATAATTGACACAATAGATCATCAAAAATTATTTTGATACTACTTTTCACTAAAAAATATAACAAATAAAATAATAGTTAAATTGTAAAATTTAATTTATGATTTCTAAAGTTACGATTAATTTTATATAGTGCTAAAGTTGTCAACAAAAAACAGCAGGATTTATTTATTTCAGTTTGTACATTTAAAGTTTTTTGGTTAATTTAGTTAAGTTTTAACTCTGGATTTTTTAGACAATTTGAAGAGTAATTTTTTTGTAAGAAGTCAAATTTTGACTTTGAGTGCTGGGTTTTATTTATATGTTTTAAAGTTAACTCTGAGCAACCTCAGCACTAAACCACAAATTTCATCAGCTAAAACAAAAAAATCTTGCTCTGAGATTATATAAAATAGCAAAAGTCAAAATTTAAGTGTTAAATTTACTATTATATTAGTAATATAATTTTAAAAATAAAAAATGCGATAATTATTTGGTCGACTTTAACATTAGCGCTATATATACAAATAGTCATAACTCTTTAAATAATCAATTAATTTTTAAGGTTCAAGTATTTTTTTATTCGTAATATTCTTTAAAAAACAATAATATCAAAGTAATTTTTAATGAACTATTGTGTAAATTATTAGAGAGTTTTAACTTATTAATCAAATAAAAAATCTCGGAATAGTTAAAACTAAATACAGCATTAAATATTACAGTTTTTGACGAGTTCAATGATAGTTTACTTTTTGCAATTGCTTAATGGGTTCATAAGTTATGGCTGGTTTTATACGCAAAACATTAATTACAATCTTTTGCAGTATTTGATTTGTTTTAAAATTATTTAAGGAATTTTTTTTCTAAATTTCTTTTTTTTAATTTTTTTTAATTCATTTATTTTTTAACCATCCATGTGTTGAGTTTCGCATGGCCCCGTGGGAACCGCAATGACTTGGTAAAATCGTAAATAAAGCTACAAGACTCCAAAAATTTAATGCCTGAAAAGAGTGGTCTGGGTAACCTCGTAAAATTGTATGGAACCCGGACGAATAGTGTGGTTATGTTGTTTAAAAATAAATAATTTGGACGAATATTTTTTCAGTTATTAACGAATTAGCTATCAAAAAATAAGATTTATTTTTCAAATTTAGTAATGAAAATGTTTTATTTAAAACAAACCTGTTTTTATTAGTTTAGCGTGGTGGGAAACCGAGTGTTTTCTGTTTATATAGTGTGTACAAACATGGCAGTACTTTACAGAATTCGTCGTGATCATCATCATGCCATTTTTATGTTCAAAAACTTTCTGAATTTTAAAAAAAATACCATAAAACAGGTATAGTAAGTTTTTAGGTTTGGTTGACTCATATAGGGTAGTGCATTTAATTTCGGCACTTTTTCGTTTTTCCAATGTAACTTTTCACTGTATGGCCTGATTTTTATGTTTGATAGCTCATTTTAAAGCTTTTACAATATTGCGTTGCGTCATAAAAAATTCACTGTACGAAAGTTGTTTTTTTTACTTAATTAAATCAGTTTTTAAAAAAATGGAAAATTGCCGAAATTAAATGTATGCATTTAATTTTGGCACTTTACAAACAATCGATTGTTTCTCAGTCAAAAAATCATTATTTTCAAAAATTTAAAAACCTATCATTATCTCCAGACAGTTTTCTTTAATTTAAGCTTTTACTTGTTGTTCAACGTGTAACTGGAAAAAAGTTACAGCTAAAATGCTAAATGGTATCAAAATGAGGAAAATTTGGGAAAAAAGTGCATTTAATTTCGGCACTTTTTAAAAAGACCCCCTTAATCGAGTTTAAGTGCAGTGCTATGACTCCTACACATTTCAACGTTGTCTTTTAACTATTTACAACTACAATTTACCACCCGACCACTAAATTCAACCCGTTTTTACCTACAGCAATAGTGTGCCGAAATTACACTATTTTATTTTATAACGATTGCTCACCACAGACGCAACGTAGAACCACGGGGACTAAAAATTCGGAAAATAGACTAAATTTTACCAGGACAGTTTAATTTTTAAACCAATTTATTGCGTAATCATGAAATGCCCATGTTCTAAAAACGAGTAACATTTTTTTAAAATTATAAATCACACAATTTCACACGAAAATATCATAACATAACAAATAAAAAGCTCACGACAGTCATCTACATATAATTAGCTCTTATTTGAGCTATCAAACGTCGTATTCCGTCCAGGATTACCAAAGATATAGTCCAAAATCAAAAATGCCCAATTGGGAAAAGTGCCGAAATTAAATGCACTACCCTATACATGAGCATATGAGGGGATTGATTTGAATTATTTGAACTCTAAGGTATGTTTAACTAAAATACTACTGTGTACACCACAACATAATTTTTAGATAATCGTTTTGCAAGCTGATTATTGTTGTGTCAACTTTTCATTTTTTGTATACAGCAAAGAATTCATATAACTTTTAGTATTTAAAAACAGATTCATATTTTGAGACAATAGCAAAAATTTTTGCAAAAAGTCGGGGAAGAGCGCGGAGCGGTTTTTGTCATCAAAAGTTCACTGAATAGAAAATCATTAATCCAGATAAATCAAGCACAAAACACAAGTCCAAAAAAAGCTGATACCGCAAAAAGTGATTTAAGCAGGTCTTACAAAAATTTTTAAACCATTTTTAACCCGTTAAGAATGATTTAAAATAAAATTCAGAAAGTTTAAAACATAAAAAATTCAAATATGATCATGGTAAATTCTGTAGAGTACTGCCATGCTTGTACAAACTCTAAAAAACAGATTATTATTTATTTTTAAACAACTACACTATTTTATATGGTCTTTTCAGGTTCCAAGCAATTTTACGAGGTTAACCAGACTAAATTGTTGTATAATATTGCTTGAAATTCAAATTTTGGATATGAAAATATTTGTATTAATATCATGAGGAGATCATGATGTTTCTTTTTAAATGAGTATTTTTTTATTGTTTTATATTTTTACTCAATGACATTGAACCCAATGCATTAAAAGGCTGAAATTCTAGCAAAAGTCAAAACAAAGTTTCGAAAAAATCCTTATATTAAATGGAATAGTATAAAGCTACATAAGTCTAAAAACTAAATGCCAGAAAAGACTGATACAAGTCTCTTTAAAGCCTGCAAATTAATAACAGATTTTATCAAATTTTCAAAAAAAATAAAATCCAATAAAAACAATACGTGTAAAAGCTTTAGTTTGCGTTTTTAACCATTAATGAAACTTAATTCACATAAATTTCCCACAAAGTAAATTAAGCTTTTGCATGAGTTAACCAGCCGTAAATACGACGGTATTAATTAAGTCACACGTCGTCAAAACGATACAAAAATTAACGCAATCGTCACAGTCATCATGGAAAATAAATTTTTTGTCAAAATAAATTATCGCATCGTACATTAAGTTTTGCAATTTACTTTTATTTTCGTATAAATCAAAGCATACCGCCGTATAAACAGTTATTTAAAACCAAATATCCCGTTTTAAGTCCGAAAAACATTGAAAAGTTTAGATTTAATATAAGGCGACTTTTTCTTTAATGTTTCTATTTATTACATAAAACAAATTACATGTAGCTGTCAAAGTATTTGTTAAATTAAAAGTCGCCTTATATTAAATCTAAACTTTTCAATGTTTTTCGGACTTAAAACGGCATATGTGGCTTTAAATAACCGTTTATACGGCGGTGTGCTTTGATTTATACGAAAATAAAAGTAAATTGCCAAACTTAATGTACGATGCGATAATTTATTTTGACAAAAAATTTATTTTCCATGATGACTGTGACGATTGCGTTAATTTTTGTATGGTTTTGACGACGTGTGACTTAATTAATACCGTCCTATTTACAGCCTGGTTAACTCATGCAAAAGCTTAATTTACTTTGTGGGAAATTTATGTGAATTAAGTTTTATTAATGGTTAAAAAACGAAAACCAAAGCTTTTACACGTATTGTTTTTATTGAATTTTATTTTTTTGAAAATTTGATAAAATCTGTTATTAATTTGCAGGTTTTAAAGAGACTTGTTTCAGTCTTTTCTGGCATTTAGTTTTTAGACTTATGTAGTTTTATACTATTCCATTTAATATAAGGCTTTTTTCAAAACTTTGTTTCAACTTTTGTTAAAATATTAATATTAATATTAATATTTACCCACGTTCTCTAATAATGGTTGGCACGGCGCCGTGGGGCTAAATCGCCCCGTGGCGCTCGCGCACCCCCATGATAAAAATTCCTCAACTTCTAATAATACTCTTTTTTGGAAAAATTCCGGATTTGACGCAAGAGAAAATACCATACTAATTGACTTTGCGGGAACCCAATCTTTTACTTTAGCTCACGACGAAACTGTGATTTGTCCTGCTGGAGTGTGTTTGTAACTGTGACTTACTTTAATGTTTTGTAAACCCGCGCATAAAAACTGAACTTATTATTCATTATAATGTCTAGTCGGCTGGGTACTACCTATTCCCACGCAAATTAAACGACAGCGTTTATATACTAAAGATTATATAAAAGCAAATTATATACTAAAGATAAATTCCATCAGGGTGAAAATAGATGAGTGGTAAAGTAACCACTCGTTTTTTGAGAAAATATCACGTGCAGAGAAACACATGACGCAACTAAATAATAATTGGTTACATAACCGCTGAAATTTTTTTTTAATTTGTCTCGCTCGCAAGTTTATTGTTTAGTTCTTCCTGGTGGAGAGCAGTTACGCCCTTTATTTCAGCCTGGAAGACTTTAGCTTTAGTGATAATTTATGAAGCGAAGGCGAAATAAAAATCGACACGTTTTTACTAAAGCGGCGCGACCGCGTGGGCACGCCCGGTTTTGGCACATCCGGCGTCGACACGGCCGGCATGTAAACAACTGCAGGATGATGGAGATTTTTTTTGAATGCAGATGCGGGCTTTTTAATATCTTTAGAACGCAAAAAATCATACGTCCATTGCTAAGAAGATCTTCATGGTGATGACACACCCGAAGCACGATGCTGGGCAAGCCTAACCGGTTTCGTAAATACCGATAAAATGTTTTAGAGACTTGCAGAACAGTGATTTGAATTCGGCTTTGTTTTTCTCAAATTCCAGGCTTGTTTTCTCAGTAGGGAGCACTACCACTGCACCAAATGGGCATTTTGTTGTTTACCCAACAAAGTATCTTATACTTGCCATGCTTATAATGAATCATCACGTCAGGAAAGGACGTTTTAAATTACACTGTTTCCATTGGATTTTTTAAAAATGTCCCAATCTGTACTAATATGGATAGGGTATCAGACTTAAATTCGGCCAGCCCTAATTTTTACCATCTACTCTTATTTTTGCCATGCGCAAAATTATGAAATGAACTGTGTATGGCTATAGCTAAATAGATGACTTGACGATCTATCTAGCCATGAGCCATTAAGTCAGTTACTGTACACTTTCTTAAAACAAACCAAAAAAATCAAATAAACTTAAATAATATTTTCATTAATTCTCACACAACGTTTTTAAAACAAGAAAATATTCAATATTCTTAATTATTCTGCTAAAAAAAATAATCACTACTGTGATGATCACTGTTTTTTATATGACCCCCAAAAAGATAGACAAAAGCGGAATGGAATCTTCGTTATAAAATTGACCAGGAAAAAATTTTCATACAAAAAATCTGCAAAGTGGCCCATATATAATGTAAATTAGTTTTTTTATGATACAATGGTTTTGCACCCTCCAATACGACATTGTGTCATGTCGATCATCACTAGAAAAGCAGAAACGAACATTTTTAATCTGCAAGAACATGTTTTTACTATAGCTAAAGTCTTCCAGGCTGAAATTAAGGGCGTAACCTCTCCGCCAGGAAGAAGATAAACAATGGAACTTCGAGCGAATGAAAAATTTTTAAAAAGAAGTTTTCAGCGGTTATGTAACCAGATTTATTTAGTTGCGTCTGTGTTTTCTACCGTGATATTTTCTCAAAAAATGAGTGGTTACTTTCCCCTCATCTATTTTCACCCTGATAGAATTTATCTTTAGATTAAACCTCTTTTACCCTTTGTATTTTTCTGTTCTCTAGCTCTTATTTATTGCGTGAAAAAAATATCAAAATTTAACAAATTAATCTTACGTTTTAATAAAATCTGTTGAACATTTTTAAAATAAAGATTATCTTCACATGTGTTACCGAAAATTAAAAAAATAATATATTTCTAAAAAACAAAACATCTGTTTTTCGCTTTATTTTCGTTTAAATTCTATTTATTGGTCTTGGAAATTAGGTTTTTGATTTAGAAAACTGTGCTTATTTTTATCAAAAAACGTAAAACGTATTTTTGTTTTTACTGTGTCATTTAAAAACAACAAAAAATGTGGAAATCAGTTTTTGTAGCAGGTTTTGTCGCTTTCACGAGGTAAAATTAAAAGTTAAAAAAAGTTGTTGCTAAAAAAATCGATTTTCAAAGGATACTTTTCTTGAAAATTTTCAAGACTAGATTGAATTACCGAAAAAACCTAGAACGGACCTAAGTTTTAACTACCCAATTTTGGGGACTTGTTATAAGTTTAAAAATCAATTTTTTTATGAGAATTAAAAATACTGATTATGGCTTCTACTATTCAGTTTTCTATAGTTTAAACCAAACATTTTCAGAAACAAAAAAAAGTGTTTTGTTCGGCCACCTAAACGAATTTTCAGGGGGTTACCCCCGAAAAATCTTAACTTCCCAGGTAACCTAAAAAGTACACACGATTGAAATTTGGCTATAGTTATCTATGTTGTATCTATCTAGTTCGTATGATGTTCAGTTTCAGTAAAGGTACGTTCAGTAGTTTTTGCGCGGTTTTCCAGCAAAAAATTAAGGTAATTCGACAATTGCAAACGCATTTTCCATACCTGAATATCTCTTATGTAACTTTGGTCGATTACCAGTAGAATTGTCGCACCTACCTCTGTAATGAGTTTTATGGAAAATACTGGATAAACTTAAAAGAAAATACTAACAAAAATTTTAAAGTTATTAGTTTAGAAATTGAAGTAAAACGTGGTTCATTCGATCGTTATCTGTCATTACTTCATTCGTTCATATTGCTAATGAACCAGTTAAAAAATATGCTTGGAATTTTATACTTTTATTTTATATCTTGATTGCTAAAATTGGTGCATTATTCGTTGAGATATTTCGTTTTTTGTGCAAAAAACCTGCAATTTTTTTGCCAAAAAAAACGAATTTAAGGAATTGATTGTCACGGCAAATTCATAAAGTTTTTAGTGCGTGTAGTCCAGACAGTGACGTTATCATTACGTTTTAAGGTAAACAATTTCAACGTTAATTGAAAATTGTATTTTATAAAATATCATATATATATATATATATATATATATATATATATATATATATATATATATATATATATATATATATATATATATATATATATATATATATATATATATATATATATATATATATATATATATATATATATACGTACAAAGATACAGTTAGTTTGTGACGTGACAAAAAATCCTTTATTTATTTAAAATAAATTGCACAGAAAATAAGGCGACTCTATTATTAAAAAATTTATATAGGTAGTACTAAGTTTATTTCAAGCCTTCTAAGTTTGTTTTCATAGTTTGCCTTCTCATTATTACGACAGAGAAATGTCACAATAAAAAAAAGATAGTAAATCATCGAAAACAGCAAACAACAACAAATAAAAGTAATTCGAATGGAAAGGTAAGGTTGAAATGGATGGTCGAGCAAAAAATTAAAATAAACCAACCAATTCAACCAAATAATTCAACCACCAATCTGCAGGAAACATTTCATCCTAGATTTTTCTGTGTATCAGGCATTAAACAACAATGTAAAAATATTTTACAAAATTGTCTTTGAGCTCTTTGAAGCTTATGCAGCCGTGTGAAAATTTTGTGAACGTGGAACCGCAAAAATGGAAAGTTGAAAAACACTATAAAACTTGAGTTTATAGTGTTTTTCAACTTAGGTTTAGGCTTGGGCTTAGGTTTAGGTAAAGGTTTTAGCCATTTCCACAATAATCAAAACCTCCCATTTAAACGGAAATTGTTTAGTGTTAATATTTTTTTTTATCCATTGGAGATTTCCCAAGCAATAATTGGCGAAAAATCATTCTATTAGCTCCTCCCACAACCATTCTCACAGAGAAAAATATATATGACGTGATAGCGAATACTATACGACATTTTGACGGTCCTTAAAATCCTGACGTGTCAAACTTTTTTATCCATTTTACTGATATAAAGTTTTCATTTTCCATTCCAAGTCCCTGGACTTCAACTTCTCGAATTTAAAAAAGGAATACTCAGTGTAATACAGTATATATATTCAATTTTAAACATATTAGAACTGACTTTACATTGTAAAATTATCTTGCAATAAATGTGTAGAATAGCGTTCAATTTATATAAAAACAACAAAATTATTATTTTCCACTAGTAATAATAAAATGCAAATTGAATAATGCCCACGGACAAATATTTGTGATTCTTGGTTTCTTTTTAATTTTTTTAAGTGTTTCTTAGTATTTTCATCGGTTTTCACTTGCTTGTTTTTATTATCGTCACGTCGCAATCCTGAGCTACGCATGAAAAAATCGTTCTTTTCTACTATTATACGCACAAGCGGAGCTTGGCAACCAGCTGGGTGTCTTTGTTTTTTGTTATATTCTACTACCAACGGGACCCATTTATAGTTACATAGTACATAGCTATTTTAGTAACAACAATCCGTACTTAAACATAGCAACCAAAGCATATTAGCGCCAGTCACCCGTCGCTAAAAGCAATAACCTGTGTCTTTTTTATGTTAATGTGTAGCTAAAAAAACTATAATAGTAGAAAAGTTTTAATATTCACTTATGTAATTTTAACTTGTGTACACAACATAATTGCAGGTTTTTGGCTAATATGGCGTTTCGCCGGGTTACAACCGTATAAACTAATAATTTAAAACGCCTTGGCTAACGATAATTCACCAGAAAAAATAAAATAGTGTGCGGTTACGCTAAGTGGTTTTGATTTGGAAAACAATATAATGCAAAAATATACATAACGAAAAATTCACAAGTTATTGCTTACAAAATATAAATATAGTTTTTACTGGGATGGTATTTTAATTGAATTTCTTTTTTTAACTTTAAATATTATGTCTCATAGAAGAAACAGTGATTTTTCAGTAAAAACTGCCAGCACTGCTAGTAGCAACAAATCATTGAGTAGCAACAAATCTCCATCGTTTAACTTACCTAAAATTATTGGATTGTTTTACTTCGACGCAGAAAAATCAAAGTTAATGCAAGCTAACTATATTTTAAATCCTCAAGAGCAAAAGAAGCTTTTGGAGCTAATTTTAGAATTAAAACAACTTTTTGAGTTGGATGATATTACTTTAAAGAAAAAGTTTGCCTTATTCGACTTCAATGACAAACAAATCCAGACTGTTGCCAAGCTCTACGCGTCTTCCGCAAGCTCTTTCATTCTTAAAGCCAAAACTTCGAATCAGAAAATTCCCGGTTTGGAATTTAAGCTTTACCAGGAAGAATCCGCGAATCCACCGGAATTCTCGAACTGGGTGTTCGGATTGTCGGAATTGCACGAAACTCCCGAATCCAAGGAAACCGTTATCCATAATTTTAAAACCGGATATCCGGTTAGAAATTTTCTGGAATTAAACAAGCGCCAGATCAAGAAATGCTCCGCCAGAAATAAGAGGAAATCGGAAGAGGAACTGTTGAAAAATAAAACCGTCGCCTTGCTTAAAAACAAAACGGTTTTAACAAATAAGAACCGAACCGAATCCAAAGAGCACAGGGTTGAAATCTTGGAATTGGTAGATCGCTCCCATTCTGTAGCCGCTACCGATCCGGACAGAGATATCGACGAATTCGACAAAGTCGCTTCCGTTTACCAACAAGTTAAAGACGCGGAATCCGGATTTCCGAAACCGTTGGAAAACCAACTGTTGGACGGCATACATACTCCCGGACTGGAATTAACGAAATCCCAACAAAATGATCTTAAAAAAGAACACGAGAACGATGCGGTGCGGAGTCAAGAGGAGATCCCGGCTTCCCGTCAGGATTTCGCGAATTTACAGTCCGATTCCGCGAAACGTAACGAATTCACGCCGTCCAAAGAATTCGTCTTGCCGAAACAAGAAATGTCATTTTTGGACAAAATGGGACAGAGTCCCCCGAGACCTAGATATAGAAAAAATGTGGACGTACTATTCGGCGACTCCCCCTTTAAAACAACCAATCAGCGAGTAGGAAGCGCCATACCTGGTTGGACTATTCCGATAACACCTAACTGGGACACTGGTGCGAACGAGTCCAAAAAAGGTAAACATAATTTTAAAAATTGTCGTTAGGGTGTTTTTTGTAAAATATGTTTTTACTACCTCCTACTTGCCTTTGCGTTTATGGTAATAATTTTTTTAAATGAAATTTAATTTGGTGTTAAAATATTGTTAAAGCGGCTTTATAGTTTAATGGAAATAATTTGTAAATGATAAAAAAACTTTCGACAAATTATGCGTAGCTTACTGTTATCTTTTCAGATGTACAACAAATACGAAAGATTAAAAAAGGTAATAATGAAGAATCAAAAGATTTTAGTTTTTTTTATATATAATTCAATGTTGTTAAACCTTCATATTGCGCAGTATCAACTCTACATGATTATCTAATTAAATATTATTTTCATAAAAAAATAAATTAAATAATTTGTGAAAAAACATGTTGCTTTATCTTCTAAAATGAAAACAGAGCCAAATATTATGTAACCATTATAATTCAGGCAATTTAATGCACTCTCTGTCGATAATCGATCAAAACATTGTGATAACAAGACATAAACATTTTTAAACATCAATGAAATTTCAGAGCGCATTCTTTTTCAAAAAAAAATATATTGACGCCCACATTTTAAAATTTTTCTTAATGCAAACTGGAATTCGTGCCAAGAACCATTGGATAAAAATTTAAAAAAACTGAGGAAAAAGTTTGTTTACCAAAATATATACAATTTTTTTTAGTTTCGATTTTTATTAAGACACAAACTTTCAGTTTTATTTATGTGTTTTAATCGTGTTTTAGCTTGTGAAAATAAAAGCAAATTGAAACATGAGATGAGCACAGAATCGAAACAACCAGAAGGGACAACATCGCCGTTTAAACGACAACAGTCACATAAGACGTCAGTCCCAGTGATCGGACCAAAGAAAAAATCGAGAAAGATTATCTGATCAGAAGGAAAATAGAAAAACATTGACGGCAACAAAAAGCACCGATAGATATTCGCATACTTCTCTATCAGTTCTGAGAACTGTAACTGAACTATCTCGATCAAGTAGTGTAGATGCGTGTAGATACGGATTGGATAGAAAAAAACCGTCAACAGCTCAAACATATGTTATTTCCCTGAAATAAAAATTTATTTGTACTGTGACATAAAATTTTGTTATACCTTATATAATGTGTACAGAAATGGCGTAGTTGGTTCACTAAATAAATAAATCATTATCACATTTTCCCGTTTCTTATTCAATGAACAACTGGACAAAAAACAGATGGGATATCCATAATAGTCTACATTCGTACGCTCATATCCGAGTCCACATCTTTTCCGTTTAACTAAACATATGCCCTGGATGAAATCGCCTTTTTGTACCACCCATATAATAATAGTAAGAAGAAGAAAAAAAAATAGCAATAAGCTTTAAAAAATTTTAAACCCAAATTTGAATTTTTTTGAGTTGTAGTTAGTGAGGCATAAAACTTTTAAAATATGAGAGTTTGAATAATAATAATAAAAGAAGAAGTTTCTGGATTTCCAAATTTACACGCGTGGATTAATAATGGTTGTCACTGGGCGAAATAGACCCGTGGCGCTTTGAATCCACTTATAAAAAAATTATAAATTAAGGACCTTTTTTTTAATAAAACATTCTTTTTTTTAATTTGTTTTTTATTCTTCAGAAATTCAGGTGTTGTAGAATGATGTCAAAGCCAAATATTATATTTTAGCATATACCTGAGAATTTCAGCTAGACGCTGAAATGAATTTTGCATAAATTTATATATTAGAATTTTGGTTTTTTTATAATATTGTGATTCAAAAAACTATAAAGGCTGGTTCATACTTATGTAAAAACGTCCTTTGGACTTTGTCCAAAGGACAAACACAGCGTATAAGGGTTGGTTCATATTTATGTAAAAACGTCCTTTGGACAAAGTCCAAAGTACGTTTTTACATACGTTTATACGCTGTGTTTGTCCTTTGGACTTTGTCCAAAGGACGTTTTTACATAGGTATGAACCAACCCTAAACGTATGTAAAAACGTCTTTTGGTCAAAGTCCAAAGGACGTTTTTACATAAGTATGAACCAGCCTTAACACCTAAAAATCCGTAGCCAAACAATTTGCAACCATTATAATTGTTCATTGTGCTACAAATATTTGTTATACTTGCCATCTGCTTTGTTAAACGTTAAATACTTGAATCATTATTAAATATTAATACTTTATTATCAATAACTAATTTCAAAATAAATTGAGTTTAAATCTTTGCGATTTCTAAAATTTTTGTTAGCGATTTAATATGTTAAAAAATCAACGAATAAATTCCTAGATAAAATTGCTCATACATTAGCCAAAATCTACAACTTGCAATAAAAACAAAACATCCATTGTTTTGAAACTTCGCAAACTTTTTTGCGAACAAAATCATGCATTTCAGACACAAAAAAGAAACATTTTCATTTTCAAATGCAAAAGCAAAAATAATGATTGTAAAAGCATTACTACAGAACACAGTGTAATAAATGCTATTTTTAAGTTTTTTTCATAGTACAAAAAAAACATTTTTGCCTGAGAAATTTGAGCTTTCGGAAAAAAGACTAGAAGCTGTTGATACGGCGAAAGTTTATTGCTTTGGATTTTTATAAAGTTGGTTAATCTCGAGAAGTACTGGTATTTTTCCCAAAGGTGAACACCCTTCCAAAAGGAGGTTTGGAATAAAGCTATCGAATGATTTCATTTTAATCCTATTCAACAATCTTATGGAGATCAAAATCTAATTTTATGTTTTTAAAAATTCTATGCGCCCAGGATTGCGACCATCTTATATCAATTATCAAAACTGATTTTAAAGTACTATAAAGTTACAAAAATAATGGTTTTAGTTTGTACTGAAGTCCTTTTGTAATTATTAAGATTGAAAACATTTTCAGATGAACATATCTCGCTAACAGTACGATTAATTAAAAAATATTTTGTTACTGCATAGAGTTTAAAGATAGCTTATACATCAGTATAATTATGGCCTGAATCAACCGTATTGTAAGCGAGGAACGCTCATCTGAAAATTTTTTAAGTCTCAAACATTTTTCAGCAGACGTAATGATTTTTTAAAGACTAATTTTTACAAAAATCTATTTTATACTAGCGATTTTTTTATACTCAAATATCACATAGCTTTGGAGCTTCAGGAGTGTTTCAGAGTTCAAAAATCAGGTACGGGGTCTTTAGAGCCTTAAGCAGGGAACTTGGAGCCATCGAAAATTTTTGGGAACTTGGAGCCACGAGCAATGGGAACTTAGAGCCTTTAAGAAAAAATTGGTTTGGGGTTAGATTTAGGCTTCGCTTAGGCTTAGGTAAACGTTTTAGCGATTTTTATTTTCGGCTCCAAGTTCCCATCTTTAGGCTCCAAGTTCCCCACTTACGGCTCCAAGTTCCCTATTTTTGGCTCCAAGTTCCAGCTCCAAGTTTCCAAGGCTCCATCGACCCTAAATCAAAAATCAAGAGGAAGCAACAGAATTATTACTAGTTTGTATCATCCTTTTATTGACAATGTTAATTTGGATTTGACTGGACTGGGACCAAATTAAATCGTGATCAGCAAATGAAGATATATTTTTATATTCATATAAACATATAAAAACACATTAATAGATCGAAGTTAAAACAATTAAAACACGTTAGTAGATCGAAAGATTAACCCTTTTTGATTATTAAAGAGAAAACAAGCGTCTGAAACGCGAACGAAGAAGGCTAAGTTGCTTCCCAATGTTAATTGTATTTTTATATTTAGTAAGGTACTCATTTATCAACAAAAAAATTAAACCTTATTTAGAATTCACATTTAATGTACAAAAATAACCAAAAAGAGTTAAATCTTGGAGATTTTATTATAAATACTAAAAATGATAAATACGAATTATTTTGAAAATAAAACTGAAATAATTATGTATTTTAACTTTTTCATAAACATTTCATCAATCATGAACTTTAAAATCCTCAAAAAACAAACAGAATAAAAGAAACATTACATTATAACTTAAAACTTGCTTAACAATCAAAAACTCCAAAGGACTAAAAACTTAAAAGTGCATAGGTAAAAATTTTTAAATTTAAAACCAAATCAATCAAATATCATTCTATTAACATTGTTTAAATGAAGCAAGAATTTCATTTTTTTTCTTCAAATCATTTTTATTTAGAAACACTTCACTGTTTCAGCGCAACAAACAGTTTTAGTTGGTTTCATTTAGAAACATATTACCAACGAAATCAATATCTTGGCCTAGCAATAAGCACCAGAGCGATGGAGCATTTATGTACCATGCTGTCTGGCAGAGGCGGGTGAGTAAACAGGTATTCAGCATAAAAGCTGAACTGTTTTATGACGTCTCTAAATTGGTGCAGGCGTTCCCGTGCTGTCCACAAACGCGTCCGTTTGAGGAATTTTTGTAGTTTTCTGTTTGGAAGTAGTGGTTGAGCTGTTTATCAATGTTAAAGCGGCAGGCTGAGCATTTTTCACTTCAATTGTATTTGGCGCATTCACCGTATTTTCTTTGGCGTTTGTTTCTTCTTTGAGCAATAATTTATTAAAAGTAGCATTAGCGAGTTTTTCGGATGGTGCAAATGGTGGCGACGTGGTTTTCTTCTTCTTCTTAGCTTTCTTTTTTACTATCCAATTTTCCGGCAACTTTCCCACGTCCACCAGCAGATGATAATAAAGATTATTTATTACACTGTGTTCTGTAGTAATGCTTTTACAATAGTTATTTTCTTTTTTGCGTTTGAAAATAAAAATGTTTCTTTTTATTGTCTGAAATGCATGATTTTGTTCGCAAAGAAGTTTGCCGATTTTTCAAAACAATGAATATTTTGCTTTTACTGTAAGATGAATTTTTTGGCTAATGTATGAGCAATTTTATTACGGGAATTTATTCGTTGATTTTTTAACGTGTAAAATCGCTAACAAAAATTTTCCAAAAATCACAAAGTTTTAAACTTAAAATTATATTGAAATTAGTTATTATAATAATAAAGTATTAATATTTAATAAAGTCTGGAGTATTTTAACGTTTAACAAAGCAAATTGTGGGGGTAGGTGTAACAAATATTTGTAGCACAATGAACAATTATAATGGTTGCCAATTGTTTCGCTACAGGAATTTTTTTAAGTGTTTCAAGGCTGGTTAATACTTATGTAAAAACATCCTTTGGATTTTAGACCGAAGGGCGTTTTTTTATACGTTTTGGGTTGGTTCATACCTATGTAAAAACGTCCTTTGGACAAAGTCCAAAGGACAAACACAGCGTATAAACGTATGTAAAAACGTACTTTGGACTTTGTCCAAGTCTAAAGGACGTTTTTACATAAATATGAACCAACCCTTATACAAAGTGTTTGTCCTTTGGACAAAAACTAAAAAGGACGTTTTTACTTTTTAATGAACCAGCCTTTATAGTTTTTAAAATCACAATATTATAAAAAAAACCAAATTTCTAATATATAAATTTATGCAAAACTCATTTTCAGCGTCTAGCTGAAATTCTCAGGGTATATGCTAAAATATAAACTCGGGCTTTGAGCATCGATTCTACGACACCTAAAAATTCTAAAGAAGAACGAAAAAAAAATTAAAAAAAAAAAGAATGTTTTATTAAAAAAAAAGGTCCTTAATTTATAATTTTTTTATAAGTGGAATTCGAAAACACCACGGGTCTCTCTCGCCCAGTGACAACCATTATTAATCCACGCGTGTAATTTTGGAAATCCAGGAACTTCTTCTTTTATTTATTATTATTCGAATTCTCATATTTTAAAAGTTTTATGCCTCACTAATTAAGACTATAAAAAATTCAAATTTAGGTTTAAAATTTTTTAAAGCTTATTGCTTATTTTTTTTCTTCTTTTTACTATTATTATATGGGTGGTACAAAAAAGGCAATAATCGTGCAGGGCATATGTTTAGTTAAACGGAAAAGATGTGAGGACTGCAAATATCCAAGTCCTAAATAAGACTATTATGGATATCCCATCTGTTTTTTGTCCAGTTGTTCAACGAAAAAGAAACGGGAAAATGTGATAATGATTATTTTATTTAGTGAACCAACTACGCCATTTCTGTACACATTATATAAGGTATAACAAAATTTTATGTCACAGTACAAATAAATTTTATTTTCAGGGAAATAACATATGTTTGAGCTGTTGACGGTTTTTTTCTATCCCAATAATTATCTACAAACATCTACACTACCTGATCGAGATATTTCAGTTACAGTTCTCATAACTGATCGAGTAGTATGCGAATATCTATCAGTTCTTTTTTCGTTGCCGTCAAATGTCTTTCTATTTTCCTTCTAATAAGTTCGGCTTTCTCAATTTTTCTTTGTTCTTTGCTTTAGGACTAACATCTTATGTGACTGTTGTCTTTTAAACTACAATTTTGTCCCTTCTGGTTGTTTCAATTATATCCTCATCTCATGTTTCAATTTTCTTTTATTTTCACGACCTAAAACACGATTAAAACACATAAATAAAACTGAAAGTTTGTGTCT
>JASAMX010022642.1:0-27125 GCA_030248175.1 Microlaimidae sp. YZB2_3
TGCATGTTATTCAGCCAAACATGGGAAACGGTAACTAAAATAATAACGCGCAACAAGGTCCACAAAATCAAGTTGGGGCACTCTTACGACCCAATAACCCAGAAGGTCCGAGTGTTGCAGCAGTGTTGTCTGATTTATGGTTGCCACCTGCGGTCCGGTCAGTTAGACCTGCTTTCTTTCAAAATCAGAAAGACCGATATGGTCTGTCCTTATTTTGAGGAGAAGCACCTACCGATAATGACCAAAAAAGGAATCCACCCAAAACGCCAAAAATTGTTGGACGAAGTTGTGCAGACAAACTAATAACTCTCACATGTACGTATTTAGATTCTGTATCTACTAACCTGTACATACTTGATATCTGGAACATGGCTACAACCGCAGGAAAAAGAGACAGAGGTACACAAGAGGAAAAGTACTCGAGACCATCTGAGTGGTGCGGAGACAGGGGGAGTAGGGGAACCACCTCCTCAAAATTGACCCCAACCCCACATACCCGATCTTTTGGCGCACGCCAAGTCGATCTCAAACCCGATATCTCAAGATAGTTTGCTCACAATTAGCTCGTCTTCTGCTACAAATTGTCAATTTGTTTAGTACTTAATCTTTGAGTCCTCAACTTACAAATTACCTTATTAATAGACTCTATGCTTTCGCAAGTAGAAGAAAAACGCAATACTACGTTCCTGAACAAAAATATTCTTTCTGCTAGTTCTTCTGGGTGCGTCCCCTGGGTCAATCTAGGCTATAGATGCATGTTTACAAGCTCTATCCGCCGACAGCTCAGGACATGGAACTGTACATTAATTTTACTTGTCAGGAAAGATGCACAAAATAAACAACTAGGCATTTGTGCAAAAAAATATCGTAAATTAATATCAGCGAAGAGACAAGGGACTGAGAAGCGCAATTCTGGTATACTTCAGGGTAACATTTACCCATTGTTTTTCCAACACCAATTAAAAAAGTCTACACCAACCTTCTAATATTCAAACCGCAGTAACTACTATTAATTAAAAATTTATTCCATCAGCACAAACAGTTAAAACTCGAATCAACACCACTTGTTTTGCATCATTTAACTCTCACCGGGTTCAATGTCGACAATTTCATTTAGTTTCAAGTTTTCGCACACATTAGAGGGGTCTCCCCAAATTAAATCACCTGTCTCCACCGGTCGTTCACTTGTTACCAATGTTAAAACTGACTCCCCTTCTGTCAATTAAAGCCTAGGCTGCCTACTCCCTTTCTTGTTCCTAGAGGAATTGCTTTGTCTCTTAGCGATAGACCCATTTGGTAGCCCTTTATTGCAAACGTCATCTACATATAGCCGACTAAACCAAGTAACAGGTACCAACAGACCAAGTACAACAAAACCAGAACCAATTTAGACAATAAATTTCAACGCCATCTGAAACAACAAGCACCACCAGGGTTATTAGAAAAAGTTGCACAACAAGATCCTAATAAAATCAAAGAAACAATTGCATTAGCTAAAAGCTTAACTGGACAAAAACGAAAAACTTAAAGACAAGGGATTTGTCTGAACGGCGGCATAGTTCCGGTACGAGCGATTTTTGTCAACTGTTACTCCATCTAGTAGAGGTGGCATAACAGCAAAGACGGGTCATTCATCAACTCAGGAAAGGGCACTTGCAGACGCACCCCGCCATCACCAAATAAACAAAAATTAGATCCAAAAGAGGAGCGCTAGGTTACAGAGCTGCTCCACGTGGGATGTTAGCTATGCGATCGTCCAGAACCACTGTGTCCCCTCAGCAACCTGTAACCTCCAATGACCGTAAACGTCATCATTCAGGAGATAAAGCTTCAACCAAAACTAAGATTAAGTACTAAGGTTTGTAAGTCGGGACTCAAAGATTAAGTACTAAACAAATTGACAATTTGTAGCGAAGACGAGCTAATTGTGAGCAAACTATCTTGAGATATGGGGTTTGAGATCGACTCGGCCTGCGCCAAAAGAATGGGTGGGTTGGATTGGGGTAAATTTTGAGGGGGTGGTTCCCTTCCCCCCCTGGCTCCGCACCACTGATGGTCTCGAGTACTTTCCTCTTGTGTACCTCCATCTCTTTTTCCCCGCGGTTCAAGACATGTTGCCAGATATTTAGCAATGTAAGGGTTAGTGGATACAGAACCCCAATATGTACATGCGAAAGTTATTGGTTTGTCTGGCCAACTTTTGACTGTCCAACAATTTTTGGTGTTTTGGGTGAATTCCCTCTTTGGTTGTTATCAGTTGTGTTTCTCCCCAAATATGGGCACAGACCATATTGGTCTTTCTGATTCTGAAGGAAAGCAGGTCCAAGTGACCTGACTGCAGGTGGAAACCATAAATCAGATGAAACTGCTGCGACACTCAGACCTTTTGTGCTATTGGCTGGGTAAGAGTGCTCCAACTTGATTTTGTGGACCTTGTTGAGCGTTATTATTGTAGTTACCAATTCTCACGTTTTGCTGAATAACATGCAGCGTATAACCACGTGTGTTTTTAGAATCATTAAAATTTTGTTGTGGAAAATTACCTTGTTGAGAATTTACGTTCTGAGAGTAGTTATTTTGGTTTTGTGCCAAACTATTTTGTGGTGGATAATTATTTTGGGGTTGGTAGTTACCTGATTGACGTACATCATTGTACCCATTTTGATTATTATTGATGTTATTACTGTTGTTACTACATATTATTATTACCGTAATTTTGATTTGGGAACCTGCGATTTTTCGATTGGCGGTTTGTTGACATTCGCCCGCCACAATAGTTTTGACAAGAGCAACAGTTTTGACATATTCCTTAGGGCGATTGATCCATATTAACTATGTTTAACTGTATCTTTAAGACCGTTTCAAAAATATCTAACGCGATTTTCAGCTCTCTGCTCAGAGGAATAATTTTCTGCAGGATAAGCGGCGTTAACTAACCTACAGATTTGTGACGCAAATTGTTCAACGGATTCATTTCCGGTTTGGACCCTTGTGTAAAGTTGATCTGCTACTGAGCCGGCCATATCGTTGAAGGTTTCTGTCAAGTGCTCAAGGACTAACTTGTAATTGTCGCAAATATAAAATTAGGTCCTCATATGTGTCTTTAGCTAATCTTTCTAATGCTTGACCTATATACAATGTCCTATCTTCTCATTGGATCTCCAGTTCCATCATCTCATTATTCAATTGAACTCCTTCAACCAGGTTCCCAAAGCTATGGAGTTTTTCTCCCTGGAGAACTTTTTAAGGGAAAGGGGGAACAGTTCTGCAAAATCAATTTTCATATAATGGACTTTACGTTCCTGTGAGGTAGACAGTCCTTGCATTTTTGATCGCATGTGAAAAATTGATTGTTGTTTCTCTGGGGTTCCGTGTTAGAATTCTGGGGTTGGTTCACGGTAGGGTTGGGAAAATATTAACGGCCGGTTGTCCCCGCCCGCTACTCCTCTATCCCCTCATCCACCTGCTGTTTTTGTTTGACCTTAGCTAACCGGGTTTGGGTTTCTAAAAACATAGCCATGCAATTTCAACCATGGCTATAAGTTGGGTCATTTGTTACTCCATTTTAGAAAGGGGGGGGGGGTTCCGGGTCGAGGTTAACCCCAATTCCAGGTCTTCCTTACTTCCTCCCACCTGGCTGGGAGGAGGGTACACCTACAGATAGAATCCTCAAATGACTCTACACTTGATGGCTGCTCTACGAAAATTAGTTTTCCTAGTTTTTACTCTTTAGTATTTTTAATCGGCCCACCATTTTTAATAACAGACGCCCTGCTCGCCAAGAGGACCTCGCCTTCTTCTTTGTTGGGGATTTTTCCCCCTGAATAACCGTTTTATTAGTTTCTCCAAGGTATCCACGCAAAGCGGTTTGCCTTTTGCAACTGGTTACCCCAGCGTTTGACCAACTTTTATTCAAAATTTCCTCTCGGTTCTCCTGTCAGTGCCTCGCCCATTCTTCTTGTTCTCTAGCCTTATCCTGGCGACGTTTCTTTTTAGCGGAGGATTATTTGAGTCGTTAGCTTGTCAGTGATCGCGATTTGTCATATTGTCATAGGCGGAAAAGTTGGGTTCAGTTGGTGTACGCTTGGGTAACCCGTCCTCCCCCTTGTTTTTTGATGCGCGAGTGGATTCTTGAAGAGTTTTGCTGGAAGATACCTCTGGAATTTCCCGTAGCCCCACTGCGCAAAGATTCTGAAAGTTATATGTTACTTTGTCTGTCTGTGTCTAAAACATTTTGATAAAATATCCTCCCTACCTGCTGACGATAGGGTTCAAGGTCACCCACCAACCTCTCCTTGCAACTCCTGTGGCTTCTGTGTTTGAGTCTTTTTGCGGAGGTGGCGGTGACCATTGCATCATAATTTGCTTTTACCTTAATCATTGGTTGGAAAAGAAAATTTTTGGCATAACTTTTGCCTCAGTTAACAGTAATTCTGGGGTAGGGAAAAATAACACGTTATATGTACAATACACAATATAATATACAGCAATAACAATCCTACTAGAGTTACCTCAGTTCAGCATGAAAAACCAAATTTTTTGAAAAACAAGAAAAAAGAAATACAGCAGTACCGAGAAGGTTTATATGAAAAAAAATTTTTTTTTGGTATGAAGGAGTCAGGCGGGTAAAAAGTATATTTTTACCAGCCCTGGATTGGCTCCAATATGTAACGGGTAAACAAGGGTCTAGACGGTATTATAAAGCCTGTTACCTGGTACACAAGGGCACTACTGAAAAATGCTCACGTTATTAAAAACACTAAACAAACAATAGGCGTGGCCTCCGTAGGGACAATAGCACGGTCCAGTTTATTTTTTGAGTAAATTGTGCAACAGACCTCTAACAAATAGATCACAGGAGAATCTTGTACTTGTAAAGGGAATTTTAATTTGTGGTGTGAATTTGTGAACAGATTGGATGCGGCAAGAGGTTTGATTTTACGCCTGATGAATTTGTTTAAGCACTTTACAGAAAGGATTTTTATTATTAATTTATACTACAGTAACTAACCGGGTTGCTGCAAAATATGGCATTTTAAATAAGGCAATTTTACAAAGTGGAATTACTAAGTTTTTGGACTGAAAAATGTAGGCTTTTTGCCTTAACCCAGTTTTGGTATTAAAAACATGGGGCAACTGGCACCAACACGTGTAGACGCGAAAATGAGGGGATAGCAGCATAATAATAATCAGATATTTTTCAGAAAATTTGGGGTGGTTTAAAAAAAGCAAAGCAATTATTAACACAAGATTTTAGATGCGAAGGTAATTATCAACAATTACCTTCGCTGAGGGTTACTCAACCTAGCTAAAAACGGACACGTTACCAAACAAAACTTTACTAAACTTTTTTTAACTCAACGTGCGATTAGCCCTAATATACCTGATGCTGGCTACTGACGATTTGGAGCCATTCGCTATTAAATTTATCAAAGGTCGCTGTATTACTCCTAACTCAAAGAAGGAGATCGTTCAGCCAATAATATGCTTCCACTCAACACATTTCCCTACCTAGATTGGTCAAAACCAATTGCAGCTGTCGACATCTCATGGCGATCAATATAAAAATATAGGCTTAATAAAAAATATACTAACCTATGGAATTCAAGCCAACTTGCGGATTCCTTTTCTATGTGGTAGGTTACGACAACCGATCATAAATTAAAAAGCGCAACCAAATAATATGGTACCCGCCTTGTGCTCCCACTTTTGAGCGTGGAGCAGAAATTGCTGCTTGGAATGGTTTTATTCGCATGTGTGGCAACTGGCGGCGGTTACGGTAATTTGTATATAACGAAATGCGCATTTGAAAGCTGGGCCAATGACAACTTAGTATTTAGCGATAAAAACAGAAGAATTATAAGACCTGCCACACACTCTCTGCTACAGAACATTCAATTCAAACTCTAGAAATAATCTTCTCAGAGCAGCCATCAAGTGTAGAGTCATCTGAGGATTCTATCTGTAGAGGTGTACCCTCCTCCCAGCCAGGTGGGAGGAAGTAAGGAAGACCTGGAATCGGGGTTAACCTGGCTACCCGAACCCCCCCCCCCTTTCTAAAGTGGAGCAGAAAATGATCCAACTTATGGCCATGGTCGGAAACTGCATGGCTATGGTTTTGAAAACCCAAACCCAGTTAGCTAAGGTCAAACAAAAACAGCAGGTGGATGAGGGGATGAGGAGTAGCGGGCGGGGACAACCGGCCGTTAATATTTTCCCCAACCCTACCGTCAACCGACCCCAAAATTCTAACACTCAACCCCGAGAGAAACAACAATCAATTTTTCACATGCGATCAAAAATGCAAGGACTGTCTACCTCACAGGAACGTAAAGTCCATTATATGAAAATTGATTTTGCAAAGCTGTTCCCCCTTCCCTTAAAAAGTTCTCCAGGGAGAAAAACTCCATAGCTTTGGGAACCTGGTTGAAGGAGTTCAATTGATAGTAGATGATGGTGGAGTCCAATGAGAAGATAGGACATTGTACATAGGTCAAGCACGAAGCTTAGCTTAGCTAAGGACACATATGAGGACCTAGATTTTTATATTCGCGACCATTACAATTTAGTCCTTAAGCACATGACAGATACCTTCGACGATATGGTTGGCTCAGTAGCAGATCAACTGCACACAAGGGTCCAGGCTGAAAATGAATCCATTGAATAATTTGCGTCACAAATCTGTAGGTTAGTTAATGCCATCCTGCAGAAAACTATTCTTCTGAGCAGAGAGCTGAAGATCGCGTTAGATACTTTTGAAATGGTCCCAAAGATACAGTTAAACTAAGCTTAGTATGGTAGATCGCCCTAAGGAATATGTCAAAACTGTTGCTCTTGTCAAAACTATTGTGGCGGGCGAATGTCAACAAACCGCAATCAAAATCATAGGGTCCCAAATCCAAATTACGATAATAATAATATGTATAGTAACAATGGTAATAACATGAATTATAATCAAAACTGGTAAAATGATGGACGTCAAAAAAATAATTACCAACCCCAAAATTATTATCCACTACAATATAGTTATGCACAAAACCAAAATAATTACTCTCAGAACGTCAATTCTTAACAAGGTAATTTTTCTCAATAAAATTTTAATAATTCTGCAAACAGTAGTTATACGCTGCATGTTATTCAGCCAAACATTGGAAACGGTAACTACAACAATAATGCGCAACAAGGTCCACAAAATAAAGTTGGGGCACTCTTACCATCCAATAGCACAGAAGGTCCGAGTGTTGCAGCAGTCTTTTCCAATTGATGGTTTCTACCTGCAGTCGGACCTGCTTTCCTCCAGAATATGGTCTGTTCTTATTTTGGGGAGAAGCACCTACTGATAACGACCAAAGAGGGAAAGCACCCAAAACACCAAAAATTGTCGGACAGTCAAAAGTTGGCCAGACAAACCAATAACTCTCACATGTACATATTAAGATTCTGTATCCACTAACCCGTACATACTTGATATCTGGAACATGTCTACAACCGCGGGAAAAAGAGATGGAGGTACACAAGAGGAAAGTACTCGAGACCATCAGTGGTGCGGAGCCAGGGGGGGAAGGGAACCACCCCCTCAAAATTTACCCCAATCCAACCCACCCATTCTTTTGGCGCAGGCCGAGTCGATCTCAAACCCCATATCTCAAGATAGTTTGCTCACAATTAGCTCGTCTTCGCTACAAATTGTCAATTTGTTTAGTACTTAATCTTTGAGTCCCGACTTACAAACCTTAGTACTTAATCTTAGTTTTGGTTGAAGCTTTATCTCCTGAATGATGACGTTTACGGTCATTGGAGGTTACAGGTTGCTGAGGGGACACAGTGGTTCTGGACGATCGCATAGCTAACATCCCACGTGGAGCAGCTCTGTAACCTAGCGCTCCTCTTTTGGATCTAATTTTTGTTTATTTAGTGATAGCAGGGGATGCGTCTGCCAGTGCCCTTTCCTGAGTTGATGAATGACCCGTCCTTGCTGTTATGCCACCTCTACTAGATGGAGTAACAGTTGACAAAATCGCGCTCGTACCGGAACTATGCCGCCGTTCAGACAAATCCCTTGTTTTAGTTTTTCGTTTTTGTCCAGTTAAGCTTTTAGCTAATGCAATTGTTTCTTTGATTTTATTAGGATCTTGTTGTGCAACTTTTTCTAATAACCCTGGTGGTGCTTGTTGTCTCAATTGGCGTTGAAAATTTTGTATAAATTGGTTTGGTTTTGTTGTACTTGGTCTGTTTGTACCTGTTACTTGATTTAGTCAGCTATATGTAGATGACGTTTGCAATAAAGGGCTACCAAATGGGTCTATCGCTAGAGACAAAGCAATTCCTGTAGGAACAGAAGGAGTAGGCAGCCTAGGCTGACTTGACAGAAGGGGAGTCAGGTGTAACATTGGTCACAAGTGAACGACGGGTGGAGCGGGTGATTTAATTTGGGGAGACCCCTCTAATGTGTGCGAAAACTTGAAATTAAATGAAATTGTGGACGTTGAACCGGGTGAAATTAACTGATGCAAAACAAGTGGTGTTGATTGAGATTTAACTGTTTGTGCTGATGGAATAAATTTTTAATTAATAGTAGTTAGTGCGGTTTGAATATTAGAAGGTTGGGTAGACTTTGTTAATTGGTGTGGAAAAACAATGGGTAAATGTACCCCTGAAGTATACCAGAATTGCGCTTCTCAGTCCCTTGTCTCTTTGCTGATATTAATTTACGATATTTTTTTGCACAAATGCCTAGTTGTTTATTTTGTGCGTCTTCCTGACAAGTAAAATTAATGTACAGTTCCATGTCCTGAGCTGTCGGCGGATAGAGCTGTAAACATGCATCTATAGCCTCAATTGACCCAGGGGACGCACCCAGAAGAACTAGCAGAAAGAATATTTTTGTTAGGAACGTCATATTGCGTTTTACTTCTACTTGCGAAAGTATAGAGTCCATTAATAAGGTAATTTGTAAGTCGGGACTCAAAGATTAAGTACTAAACAAATTGACAATTTGTAGCGAAGACGAGCTAATTGTGAGCAAACTATCTTGAGATATGGGGTTTGAGATCGACTCGGCCTGCGCCAAAAGAATGGGTGGGTTGGATTGGGGTAAATTTTGAGGGGGTGGTTCCCTTCCCCCCCTGGCTCCGCACCACTGATGGTCTCGAGTACTTTCCTCTTGTGTACCTCCATCTCTTTTTCCCGCGGTTGTAGACATGTTCCAGATATCAAGTATGTACGGGTTAGTGGATACAGAATCTTAATATGTACATGTGAGAGTTATTGGTTTGTCTGGCCAACTTTTGACTGTCCAACAATTTTTGGTGTTTTGGGTGAATTCCCTCTTTGGTTGTTATCAGTTGGTGTTTCTCCCCAAAATATGGACAGACCATATTGGTCTTTCTGATTCTGAAGGAAAGCAGGTCCAAGTGACCTGACTGCAGGTGGAAACCATAAATCAGATGAAACTGCTGCGACACTCAGACCTTTTGTGCTATTGGCTGGTAAGAGTGCCCCAACTTGATTTTGTGGACCTTGTTGAGCGTTATTATTGTAGTTACCGTTTCTCATGTTTGGCTGAATAACATGCAGCGGAAATAGTAAGCCTAGTGTGAACCGGCCTTAACGGAAGGAGATATTCTGTGAAACCGGCACAAACACCTTCTATACAAAATATATTGAAAAATTTTTGAGCAATACAATATTCGGCAGTTTTAAAACTTTCTTTGACATTTTTAAAGGTTTTTTTATGTTTTTTTATCGGCAAATAAAATCTAGCTGACCTCAATAATTAGAATATTAAATCGACTATTTTACAACAAAACTATTCAAAAATTTTAACAAAAACGGTTTAATAATAAAGATCAAAACCCGTATTTTAAAGCAATAGATAATTGCTCAATTTAAAACCCAAATGTAAAATTTTTACAGGCTAAAGTTGGTTAATTTTTGTAGATTTTGTGAAAAAGTGGAATTAAGAAAAAAAATCTTTGTTCTTATTTGTTTTTTTTAAACGTCATAATCCCACAATTTAAGTTAACCCGCTCATGTTTGCATACTAAATTACTAGATCAGCCAGATATAATTCAACCATTATATGATTTTAAGGTTTTGCTTAGGCTTAAAAACAAAGTTTTCTTTAGTTGAGAAGATTGTAAAACTGTTTTAGTTCAGTAAGATATTCCTTCCAAAGATATTATCCAGAATGTATTTTTTTCCAACATATTAACATACAGTTTTGTCTCGTGCGGAGGTTTTTTATAATGTGTTGGGTATACCAAGGTTGGATCCATTGATATGCTAGTGCCATTAGTAAGCTCAATAAGGCCATTTTCAAAATCAAAAGTTACACAACCCATCTGTGTAAAAACAGATGTTCCAAGCAGAAGTGGAACTGGGCTAGCAGGTTGAATAAAGACCTTCTCATAAAGACGTAGTCCACCGATTTTAAGTTGAACTTTGCCGGCTGCGACTGGTCTTACCTGGCCTGATAAGGTTGTGGCTGATTCATGGCATCTTAAAAATGAAACAGTCGATGATAACATTATGGCTATGCTCTTGTTAATGGTAGAAATACAAGCATCAGTGTCAAACAAAGCTCTTACATGATGACCTTCAATGCCAATTGTCGCTAAGCATGATGTCGCTAAGGTTCTAAAATCTCCAATAAAAAAGCAATTAAAAGGAAAAGGTGTATGGAAGTGAATCGTGAGCACCAAAATTCCAATTACTGTTCCCCAACTGTTACCAGCTTCATTCTATCCAGATAAGGATTGGCCACAAAATGCGTCACTCACCAGGAGAGACTATTCTCAACCCCAAATTAGGAGGGCTTTTTTGGATAGCAAAGGGTAACTTCCAAAAAACAAGAAAAACCAGGGGTACCGTTATGGGATTTAGCTGGTAGGCAATTACCCTCTTTTCTTAAACCTAGGGGAAGTATATTGGCTCCGGTATCACCGCATTTGTACAACGCACTGCCAGTCGAACAAAATCCACCTGTGGTCGATCTCAAACAACTGGACTATGACAGCTGCATAATCGTGCCAAGAATTACTCCTGCGCAATGAGAAACATGTCCATTGTGTAAGCAGTCATTTTTGATTACACTATTACCAATTTTACTTTTCAGTGTTCAGATAGTCCTGGTTGGTGGTTTCAAAATAATCACTACAAATTTTTTTGGTATTCAAATGTGTTTAGCAACAACATGCATTGGGTTACTACTACTCCCTTTTTATATAAAAAACCCATTTAAAAAGTTACAAATACTTTCAAAGCAGGCACACACACAATGCTGAAAGCCCAACAACATTAGTTTTACAACCAACTCCAACTGCATTATCCGCCTGCCGATATTACAAATGCTTAGCGACAATTGGCATTGAAGGTCATCATGTAAGAGCTTTGTTTGACACTGGTGCTTGTATTTCTACCATTAACAAGAGCATAGCCATAATGTTATCATCGACTGTTTCATTTTTAAGATGCCATGAATCAGCCACAACCTTATCAGGCCAGGTAAGACCAGTCGCAGCCGGCAAAGTTCAACTTAAAATCGGTGGACTACGTCTTTATGAGAAGGTCTTTATTCAACCTGCTAGCCCAGTTCCACTTCTGCTTGGAACATCTGTTTTTACACAGATGGGTTGTGTAACTTTTGATTTTGAAAATGGCCTTATTGAGCTTACTAATGGCACTAGCATATCAATGGATCCAACCTTGGTATACCCAACACATTATAAAAAACCTCCGCACGAGACAAAACTGTATGTTAATATGTTGGAAAAAAATACATTCTGGATAATATCTTTGGAAGGAATATCTTCTGAACTAAAACAGTTTTACAATCTTCTCAACTAAAGAAAACTTTGTTTTTAAGCCTAAGCAAAACCTTAAAATCATATAATGGTTGAATTATATCTGGCTGATCTCGTAAATTAGTATGCAAACATGAGCGGGTTAACTTAAATTGTGGGATTATGACGTTTAAAAAAAACAAATAAGAACAAAGATTTTTTTTCTTAATTCCACTTTTTCACAAAATCTACAAAAATTAACCAACTTTAGCCTGTAAAAATTTTACATTTGGGTTTTAAATTGAGCAATTATCTATTGCTTTAAAATACGGGTTTTGATCTTTATTATTAAACCGTTTTTGTTAAAATTTTTGAATAGTTTTGTTGTTAAATAGTCGATTTAATATTCTAATTATTGAGGTCAGCTAGATTTTATTTGCCGATAAAAAAACATAAAAAAACCTTTAAAAATGTCAAAGAAAGTTTTAAAACTGCCGAATATTGTATTGCTCAAAAATTTTTCAATATATTTTGTATAGAAGGTGTTTGTGCCGGTTTCACAGAATATCTCCTTCCGTTAAGGCCGGTTCACACTAGGCTTACTATTTCCTATCTCCAAAAGGAGATACAGGATAGGAGACAGGAGATAGTGTGTTTACACTGCTATCTCCTATCTCCTGTTTCCTCAATTTGGAGATAGGAGATAGTGGAGTTGGAGCAAAGTTCTAACACTATCTCCATTTGGAGACAGGAGATAGTGAAAAACGTGCTTTTTTCAAACAAGTTTCCATTACGTAACAAAACATTTACGCGATATTTTAGCGAAATTGACTGAAAATTAAAATAAAAATAAGTAAAAATCGTTTTAAAACACGTAAAGAGATCAATTTAAGAAAAAATAAATGGTCACAAAAAGTTTTTTGCATACGAATCCATACATACATTTTTTAATTTTAATAAAATAAATAATTTAGTTGTTTGAGGCAAAGGTGCGGTCTAATAAGTGGGCTGATATTGCTACTAGTTCAAAAAACAAAACAAAACAAATAAATAATTTAATTGTTAGACCGCACCTTTAAGTGAAACTGTTTATGCAACGCCCTTAAGGTAAATTTGCTTTTTGCACGAGTTAAAGGTTGCGGTGCGGAGTCAAACTTTTTGTCTTCGATTTTGATAATTTTTTGTGAAAACCTTACCCCTGCCCCCAATAGCCTACAAAATTTTTTTCAACAGAATACATCCAGTGGTTCAAGAGTTATGACGCCCTCCCATAAATGACGTTTTTTGACAATTCTGTGCGTGAAAAATTGCTCAATGGGTATAACGATAAAAGTTACAAATTATAAGCTCAAAGAAAGCGGCTACTTTCTACTTTAATTAGATACCTTGATTGTTAAGTGTTGTGCAGTATTTCTTGCGATATTGAATTTCCCGTACAAAAAACGCGCAATTTTTTCGCTAAAAATACGAGATGACGGCAAAAATGTTGGGCAAACTTCGTCAATTCATTGCCTTTGTTTGGTTTTCTTAGCCAAAAAATCGTGCGTTTTTTGTACGGGAAACTCAGTATCTCGCTCGAGAAATCTTAACAATCTTAATAATCAAAGTATCAAATTAAAGTAGAAAGTAGCTAAGTTCTTTGAGTGTATAATTTGTAACTTAAATCGTATATCCATTGAGCACTTTCACGTACGGAATTGTCTAAAAACGCCATTTTGGGGGGGGGGAGCATAACTCCTGAACCACTGCGGATATTTTATTGAAAAAATTTTAGTGATTTATTGGTGGCAGAGGTAATGTTTTCACAAAAAAATTATTAAAATCTTTAAAAAAAATCTAAGACTCCGCACCGCAGCTTTAAGTACAAATTTAAGGGAATAATCACCCTACGTTTAATGCAACCGGTACCTGTACTCAACTGTTCATAATCTAAATTTACACATGATAATTTATTTTCCACTTCGGTACAAAACAAATAATAAAATAACAGCACAACAAATATTTATAAAGTGGAAAATAAAACTTTGAAGTCAAAATAGACGCATAAAAATAACAATCATTATGAAATATGCACAGCCAAACGTAATGCATTTTTACAGTTACAAACTCATCAAAGGTCTGCATGTATGCCAAACCAATCCTTGGTCAAACTTAAAACTACGTTTGCTTTGAGTTTTTGGTTTGTTTGTGTTCTTGATGGTATAATATTTATAGGTGTATTCCTATAAATAATCAATAATGAATGTAGTTGAAAAACCAACATGTTATTTTTTTTTACCAACTTTCATGTTGTCTGTGATTTTAAAAACATATACCAGTTCTTAGCTGTTTTTCATGGGTTTCCAAGTCTGGTAAAAATTGTTTTACAAAAACGTGCGTTAATTTTTGTTTTTGAATGAAAATTTCAAAAAATGGTTTTAATGGATTTATTGCAATTTATCTAATACAAAAATTTTAAAAAATTTTGGTAAAGAATATTGGGTTTTTTAGGTGTATATTTTTTTTTACCTTTTAATGGCAATATGTAGCTGAATTTTTAACGGATTAGAAAAATTAAAATATTTTTAAAAACTAAGCACATGCGAAAAATTTTTAAAACGGTTTCACTTATAAATAGGATCTATGACAGAACGGTCCCGCGACAGGACGGTCCCACAACACGACGGTCCTGCCAGGCGACGGTCCCAATGAGGTTTGACATAACGGATGCGTCTCCTCTCAGCTGGACACAATTTTACAGTTTTAATAAGCAAATTCGCGTTTTGCTACCTGCTATTGCCATCAAATTTTAATGTAGAGCATATTTGATTTAAAAACAAACATGCAATATTAACGTATTTTTAACACCATTGTTACGTTTTCATAAAAATTAGGCGTTTTTCTTCCTGCTATTGCCATCAAGTGATAACGTAGAACTTCTGAATTTTGTTCTAAAAACAAACATGTACAATAAATATATTCTTAACAACACTTTATTTGGCACTAAAAAATACATTCTGCATAATATTTTCGGAAAGAATATTTTAGGAAACATTTTTAAAATCATAAAAAAGAAAAAAATTTTCCCTAAGCCTAAGCGAATCAATAGAATCAAGCTAAAAAACGTAAAAACCTTTAAAAACACATTGAAAAGTTTTCGAAAATTCCGATTAATTTACTGTTCAAAGAGGATAATTTTTTCCAAAATATGTTGCAGAAGGTATTTTTTCGGACACTTATCTATTTACCATGCCGCAATATTTAAAATTAACATTTTTATTTGTATTAACCCTTTGGGATTCTTTTCGCTGCAACTCCGCAAAGAGACTCCGCGCCTGTGCTGCTCAGTGTTAAACTCCGAATTTGGCTTTCGGTGGGCGTGAAGCTTAATACTAAGCAGCGGTGGCACGGAACCCCTTTTGCGGTTTAGCAGTGCTTTTTGGATGAAAAAAATTCAAAAGGTTAATTTTGAGTAAACGATTGGTTAACTGTAAGTAAAATTTTACAAAATATAATTAAATTCAAAGCAATTACGGCGTATAATTTATTCTGTTAAATGTTAGCAGTCTTTTATTGCATTAAAACATAATTAAAGTAAGTTATTATTTAGATGCAAAAAGTTTTAGCTTGTTAAAAGAGGATAAATCGAAGCAAACATTTAATTTTTATGAGCACAAAAGAATGAATACAAATGCATTCCAATTTATTTTTAACTTAAGATGGTAATTTTTTTAAAATCTTTTGTCTATTTTACTTGATCTAATTTAATTGGTTTGCACACTCTTATGTGCTCTAAAAATATTGTTTTTCTCAACGTTGCAACCATACATAGCATTGCTAACGTATTCTTTCGGGACCGTCGCGGTGTACCCCTCTATCATTCCTGGGACCGTCGTGTCGTACCTTTCGCCTCCCGTAAGGGCCGGTTCACACCGGATGGCAGCTGATAGGTGACCCACAGCGCACACAGTTTACACCGCAGCAACAATGAGAGTGTAGTAATGTAAACGCGCGCGTTCACTATCAGCTATCAGCTGCCACTCCGGTGTGAACCGGCCTTAACTGTTGTGTCGCGGGGCCGTCGTGTGTCGCGCTTCCAAAAATTACTTATTAAAAACTCGATCCATTAGACGACTTCACTTTTAAACTTCGGTCCAGTAATTTCTTTAAAAAGTTTTTGAGGTTTTGGACCAGCATTTATAATTTTTTAAACATATAAATTGATATCTAAAAACAAACGCTGTTTTTTTTTACAATTTCGCGTTTGTTTATTTATTTTCATACCAACCTTTCACGTATATAATTTTTTTCAACATTTTAAAATGTCAGTTTTACACCAATGGTTTTTTGGACTGAAGTTCTAAACGAAGAATTTACACTGAAGCAACATTGACTTAATTTTCAAAAATATAGCCTGCTTTCAAAATTTTTTAAATCCTAGACTGATTTATATTAAAAATACATTTGTAATACTGATATTTTTGTAGATTTTTTAGATTATTTCTCTAGGATCCTACACTATAATAATTTTAAAATTTATTCCAGTTTAATAAACTCAATTCTTAGCTATAATCCTCCTCCTTGTAATTAAAAAATAAGGAATATTGGTGTATTGGCTGATTAAACGACTTTTAGAAAAAAACCGGAGTTTCATAAAATCGCTATGAATTTTTATGAGATTACAAATAATGCTGTTTGTTAGTTTTCCCAAACTAGGCGACCATATAAGGGGCTGAAAATAAAATCCCGCACGAAGAGGCGATTATAAAGGCTGAAAAGATAAAAAGACACAGTCTGTCAATAACCATGGCCGCGAATTTCCAATCATTCTCTGCTTCTGTTTCCTCGTCTTCTTGCTCCATTCTTTTGGTTATAAACTAAAAAAAATCCGGGCTTTTCTATAGTCTGATGCAACGGCAACTGAAAAAAATCATACTCACGGAAGTTTTTACAAGCGCGAAATCGCCGTTTGTTTAAACATATAGTTATTTTTTAAACATAGAATATAATCTTTTAATTTAAAAAGTGGGAATTTTACGCTTGTCAAAAATTGCTGTGAGTATAATCTTTGTTAATTGTCATTGCATCAGACTATAGAAAACCTGCAACAGTTTTGTATCATTATCATATGATATAAATATTATAATCAGCTAACCGCTGTAAAACCATATGCAATTTTCCTATGGTGTACATGCGTTCACCTCAGGCTTGTCCACATCTTTACAGTCTGAACATACGCCCGGGGAAAATCCTCTTTTTACTGCTCTATTCTAGAGCATTTATAAAAGGATGAAAAGTTTTAAAGGATGAAAAGATAAAAATATACATTCTATCTATAACCATAGCCGCGAATTTCCAATCATTATTTGCCTCCGTTTCCCCGTCTTGCTCAGTTTTTGCTTTTTGGTTATAAACAAAAAAATGCGGGGCTCCCATAATTCGGCTAGAAAGTGCGTTCACAACTGTTCATTCACATTATTTGATTGTATTAAAAGTGCCTCTGCGCTCGGATTTTTGTAGACATTTCTGTTCGCCCATTTCGCGACCGTGTAGCGTTGTTTATTGTTTTAATCGTTTCCCTGATTGCCTGTTTTCTTGTTCGTGAAACCTTCGTAATACTGTGGTAGAACCTTGGTTTCACGATAGTGGTATCTACGTCTAACCATTGCGAAACCTAAATTTCAACTCTACATATGACCTAAGTCATACATACATAATTTTGTGTGCGTGATTAGGGCTTAGTGAGCGAGCGAATTGCAATTGTTAAAGCTTTACGGTAGCCAAATGCAGATTATTTTTACGGATACAGCATATTACAATTAAGGTACGACCTACGTACAACCTAGGTGATACTTACGTACTGCAATGGTTAGACGTAGATACCCACATCATGAAACGAAGGTTTCACCGCTGTACTACGAAGGTTTTACATTTGTAACCAAAAAAAAGACATTCACGGTAACGGGAACGTTTTAACTTACTATATCCGCGTTTTAGAGCTATTTTTATTGTTTTTAATAATTTTTAAAAAAAATTTAGTTTATAAAAATTGTTTGATATGGTTTTATTCTTTAATTATTCACAAAAATCCCTACCACGCACGACCTCGGACTCGGACTTGACAACGAATCAGCACGTCTAAAACGTTACTCTCACTTATCACGTGTGCTAACCCATTAGTATATAATAAATTGACAATTTGGGCTTTAGTAAACAAAAAAACCCTGGGCGCTTAGATAAATTTTTGCTGGCTATGCCAAGCAAAACAAAATAAAATCCATCTTTTTGAAAGCTATTAAAACAAAAGAGATTAAACAAAATGAACTAAAAAATCAAATTAAATTTACTATTTAACGAAACTAATTTTTAAAATTATTTAAAACTGTTTCCTACTAATCTTACCTTTAATTCAGAATGTATCCTTTGCATCATCACTAGGACGGCCTGGGTCCCGGTGTCCAGTCTAGAGTCAGCACCCGCCAGCACTTTTAAACACTGTCCTAGTCGGTGCTCCAGGTCCATGGAATAGTGACGATTTTGCGCGGCGTTAACTTCACCAGCCTTTAAAAAAGTAACACTTCACCAGCCTTTAAAAAGTGTAAAGTCACCAGCTTTAAATAATTGTTAAAGTTTCGCATTTTTCAAGGATTGTTAAATTTAAAAAAGGTATAACTCCCCCCCTTTTAAAAAAGGAAAGAAAAAAAGGGGAAAAGCCCACAAAGAGAGGGAAAAAATAAACCAAAAAAAAGAAGCGACGAGAAAAGAGCGAAAAAAGAACAAGGGAACGAAAATAACCCTACACACAATAGTTTTATTTTTAAAATATCAAATTTGATGAAAAAAACCGAAAAAAAAGCCGAAACCCCCGGAAGTTGTTCAATGTTAAAGATGACACAGAGTTCAGGGTTAAACCTTTACAGAGTTATGACGTTATGGAATCACTTTAAGCCAATTAGCGCTTGGGAAAAAGGTTGATCTCCAATGAACGTAAAAATCTTCAATTTTTAGCTCCTCCCACAACCATTCCCAAGGAGCAAAACATATATGACGTGATCACAAATACTGTATGACATTATGAAAGTCCTAAAAATCTTGAAGTATTTGATTTAAAAAAAACTTAAATCATTATCAAAGTTCTAATGGGATGGCAACTAATAATAGCATTTGAGCGATTTGGGTCTGCGACTCGACGTTCCCCCAAACGAAAGTCCTACGACCAACTACAAAACGGTGTCGTGATGCTTCGTTTTAATTAACCGCAGCTCCGGAGCTGTAGGATAGAAACATTACTAATATCAAGAATATATAACACAAGAAAATGTCTGACTATTCACTAAATTTTTGACCGAAATTTTGCTCGAAAAGTCGCACATGTGCCAGTTTGTGCAACTTTTCTAGCAAAAATTCGCTATTTTTTGCTAGTTTTCTCGCGCTACGATTTTAAAAAAAGTGTTATTTTTCTTGCAGTGGTGACTGCCACTTCTTTTGCAATGAATACTGCTTTATTTGCGATGCAATTATTTTTGCACTACGGGCTTGGCTGCATAAAAAAAATAAAAACAAAGCAACGCTTTTGACGTTAAAATGTCAAAACTTTTTAATTTTAATAAAATTAAGTAACTTTTTCAACGTTTAAAAATTAAATAAAACCAGTTTTGAAGTGTTTCATTCCATTGAAAATGGCAATCAGCGGGGTTTTTTTTGTTGTGCAGCTAGACTCGCAGTATTATAATTATTGCAGTTCGAATAAAGCAGTATTGAGTGCAACAAAAGTGCAAAAAAAATAACACTGTGTCTAAAATTGCGGCGCAAGAAAACTAGCAGAAAATCTAGGCGGATTTATCTAGAAAAGTCGCACACAAACTCGAAAGTGCGAATTTTCTAGCAAAATTTGGGTAAAAAATTTAGTGTACAGTCGGAAATTCTCTTGTGTTATATTTCTTGCTAATATTCACGTATTTATGTAAATTATATGTTAAAAAATACAAACTACAAATTTGTGATGTTACCCGGAGCGCCAAGCTCCAAACCGTAGTGACAAGTGACAAACACGTCCACATTTCAGTGAGAATTGAGATTGTAACGCTGTTAACGCGCGTGAAACGCGTTGTTACTTTAATTGTGAACATTGTAAACCAGTCCTTAAGTCTTCCCGGACAGTTTTTTTAAGTACGGAAAATCGCGATTTTTGGCATACAAGATCTCGTGAAATACAAAAATATTTCCACAAAAAATTAAAATGAGTGTTAAAAAGGCAAAAATACCACGATTATAAAGTGCACATTTTATTATATTATTGGCAGTAATTGAAATAATTGATATTAAAAATCAGATTGCAACGAAATTTTTTTAAAACTCTTAGAAATATGCACTATTCATTATTTATTAGGAAAAATACTTCCAATAAAGAGAAATTGTTATCCTCTTTCACGTACGTAACAATTTATGGGAATATTTTTGTATACAATATATATGGTTTAAATATGGTTTATATATGGTTTAATATGCAATTTTCCGTAAAAAACGGATGTTAATTTTTTTCGAAATTGCGGTGATACTTCGATTTAATTTAATTTGGTAAAATTTAAAGCTCCAGATAGTATATTTCTATAGAAATTTATAATTTTTGGAAGGCCATAATTTCTTTTGTATTTTTTAACGCATAAATAGTTTTGTCGTGCGTTTTATCGATTTATTTCAGAGGGTTTGTTTATAAATCGTTTTTAAAACTCATCAATCCATGGTTGCAGTGGCATAGTCGGTTACCGCGTCGTCAAATTTTTGAAAGGTCCCGAGATCGACATAAAACATATTTGGCCATAATTTTTGTTTGATTTTAATAATGTTTTTTTTTATAATTTTTAAAATTCATTTCACATAAATTCAAAAAAATATTATTATTGTCAACAGAATTTGTTGCCTGCTTATCGCCAATTAGTCAAATTTTCGTCATTTGAATATCTTAAAATTTTATAATACACTATAAGTATAATAATTCAAAAATAAATTGTGTGTATAAAAAAATGGGTAATTTTTGCTCTTTATTGCAATTGGTTTACTACTGAACGCTCTGCAATAAAAACTGTCCAGAGAGAACTTAAAATTGGTTTTAAATTTGGTTTTTCCAATCCAAACATTTATGTATAGTAACATAGTAACTTATGCTATTTTTACAAAATGTGATTAACCACAATAAATTGGTGTCTAAAATTATTTGTCATACCGCAGTAAAATGCACAAAACTGAAATAAACATATTATCATCGCATGTTTAACATTGAAATTCGACGAGTAAAAATAGCGAACCTGGTCTTCCATACTGCGGACGTTTCGCAGTAGACTTTCGCTCTCCAGCTCTTTTCCAGATGAGAAAATCTTAGGCAGATTTTGGCGGGAAAACGTGTACCCGGGTCGTTTCATGCACAGCAGATATGGCAACCAATTTAGCAGAACTGCTCTAGTCTAAAAGAGTTTCAGTTTTAGTTGTTATTCGTGACATTTGGTCTGGTCCACCTACTTTCATTGTGTATGTTTTAAAGCCAAAATATAAGCGTTTTCGCTTCCTTTTGTGTTGTTCGACCGTGTTACTTATTCTGGTAAGACGGCTCTTACATCTACCTAGAAGGAAGACTGCAGGCAGGTAGGAGGCTGGGTGGAGACAGCAAAAGATGTCTTGGAGGCATAGGTAGAAGGCAGGCTGGAGACAGCAAAAGATGTCCTGGAGGCAGGTAGAAAGCAGGCTGTAGACAGCAAAAGATGTCTTGGAGGTAGGTAAAAGGAAGGCAGGCTGGAGTCAGCAAAAGATGTCTTGGAGGCAGGTATAAGGCAGGCTGGAAACAGCAAAAAATGTCTTGGAGGCCGGTAGAAGGCAGGCTGGAGACAGCAAAAGATGTCTTGGAGGCAGGTAGAAGGCAGGCTGGATTCAGCAAAAGATGTTTTGGAGGCAGGTAGAAGGCAGGCTGGAGACAGCAAAAAATGTCTTGGAGGCCGGTAGAAGGCAGGCTGAAGTCAGCAAATGATGTCTTGGAGGCAGGTAGAAGGCAGGCTGGAAACAGCAAAAAATGTCTTGGAGGCCGGTGGAAGGCAGGCTGGAGATAGCAAAAGATGTCTTGGAGGCAGGTAGAAGGCAGGATGGAGACAGCAAATAATGTCTTGGAGGCAGGTAGAAGGCAGGCTGGAGACAACAAAAGATGCCTTGGAGGCTGGTAGGAGATCGGTGGCTCTGCCCCCTATGTTAAAGCATATACAGGTAAGGAGGCAAGTAGGAGGCAGCTAAAACTGTCTCGAAGGCAGGAGGAAGGCAATGTGTAGGCAGGTGAAATAGAATAGAAGCACATAGGAGGCGAATAAACAGCTACTTTCCCTATTAAGGTACCTCGTCCTTACTCGGTTATAATTGTTTTTAAGACTTTTTTTTTGGAAAACCTTATATTTTTCATTTCTGATAATGCTGTTATTATCTGCATCTTTTTAAAAAACGACAAAATAGACTTACAATGTCTGACATTTGATGGGTATCTGGCGTCCGATAATGCAGATTCAGTACCAATACCGTGAACACCACAGATGCAGAAACGGCTAACATGCAACAAGTAAAAAAGGCACCTAAAAAATGAGAATACAGAAAGGTTAGCATAACCGGTATATTTTCCTCACAAAGACTAAAAAAACTGAAGGCTACTTATTGATTAAAATTTGGGCAATAATGTAAAGCTTCAATAACTTCCACAGAAATTAATGAACTAAAACAAAGTGAATCATTTGGAGTTGGTCGTTTCAGTTACGAATTATAGAGATTTTTAAAATACAATAGCCAAAAATGAACGGCGTAGTGCCATAAAAAAAGATTTTTGCTTTTAAATTTTTGCTCGACCTTGATTGGCTATAATGATTCTATTGGCGTCGTTATTTTGAATTTTTTTACTTGAATCTTTTTCAATTTTAGCACTAAACAATTTTAAAAAAGGTGGGAGATTATCTATACTAACATGTACGTTCATTTAGGTCGCCGAAAAAATCCGAAACGTCCTGCAATGTGGGAGGGGGTTCATACAAAAACCCTATGAACAAATTCCCCATAGGCCAAAATCTCCATAAAATGTAGGAATTCCCATGAAGTTGTGTCAATACCCCATGAATATATTGCGTTTGCAATATTTTTTAAAATTTTATTACTTGAAAAATAAAAATAAAACTTCTCATGATAAAATTTAGCTTGATTTTAAGGTTTTGCTTAGGCTTAAAAAACAATTAAAACATTTTTTATTTACTTTATAATTACATTCAAATTTCTTTATAATTACAACTAAATTTCTAAAACAAATTTTAGTTTGCAAATCAAACGCTTTTTTCAATGCTATGAGGAATTAACACTGTTCCTTGGGAAATCTGGTCATGGAGATTCAACATTACTTTCATGAGGATTTTGCACGTCACCGATGTGATTTACTGAAATGTAAAACATTAGCATATGTTTACAAAATTTAGAACGTTATCATAACAACGAAAACCTTATTAGTATTATGTAAATTTATTAACAAATTACCAAGAAGGGGTACAGCTTCTGATGTAGGCGGTGTGATGTTAGAAACAATACTCAGAAAAAAGCAAACTGATAAAAGAATTGTAATTTCTAAAATAAAATGGCAAAATGGAAAGTTAAAACAATTTATGTTCATAAAATAATATAATGTAATAAATAACTGTATGTTTTCAATCAGTAGTAAAATTATCTATTGTTTTTAGAGCGCTATTTTTTTCTTGTTATATGCCCCTTGCACTGAAATTTATAATAGACATAAAGTATAACTTACTAACATCGTCCTCTGCGCAAAAATTACTGTAATTTAAGAAATTTTTAAGGCAATAGACGAAATCATTGGTGTTTTAATAATAACATCACTTCGATTGTGTATGCTGGTTTTTACTAGAAAAATTTTGGTTCAAAACAAGTCATTGAAATATATTACATGTAATAATGGACACAAAAGTCAATACATGAGGGTTAGTTCTCTGCGAGAAAACATGCGGAGAGACCCACAAAAATTGCTCTGAGGACCGCGACTGCAATTTTAAGCAAATATAATGCAGTTTATAATTAGAGGTACATACACGATTTCTTATTGAATTTGGTATTCGTAAAACCTTTGACCCAGTCTGGGACCGATTGTTTACGCAGACCAATCCCTGATTTTCGGTGGCAGTCCAGTTTGCTCACCGAAAAAATGAACTTGATTCGTTTTTATTTCAACCTGTTTTGGGACTCCTTCCGGTTTTCAATTTGGGATTTTCACATTGAGAATTCCAAATTTACTCACATTTTAAAATTGGCGACGGCCTGTGATCTAAAAAGATCCAAAGGACCCGTTTCCAAAAAATGGGGCTTTTTTAAGCCCAGTCCACTTTTCGATGATAAAACTGAACTGAGACCGAAAATCAGAGACCGGTCGGTCTGCGTGAAAACGGTCCCAGTTCACAAGTGAACCGGCTCTGAGATTTTTATAAATACTACCGTATGCTTTATTATTCAGTTTATTCTATGATGTATTTAATTTTCATATTAGATTTTAGCCTTCCATATGGTTGCTCCAAAGCTGTTTTATCTAAAAAGGTTTGGTATTTTTAAGTTTTTTTGTATCTCGCCCTTTTTTTATCGCTCAATTTATATTATAAAATTTGCATCAATTACAGTGTTTGCCGCACAATCAGCGATGTTAGCATATGGCTATAGTTTATGTTTATTATAATTTTTAGCAATTTCATAACATATATACTCATAAGTGCAATAATATAGCTACTTCGAAGCCGGGCTATTTAACTGTTTAGAAGAAAGCTCTTGGCTTGAATTTACAGCTTGTCAAAATTTAAATTTTTTTTAAATATACAAAGTTTTGACCGATTTGTAAATAATTTGCACATGCTAATTTGCATATTTGTTCGCGCCAGGAATTATTTGATATAGACAAATATTCTCCAGCAATACCTAGCGTTATTTTTTCTCCCGCGTCCGGCGGCAATGTGAATCCGAGAACGGTCATCAGCGTAATTAGGAGGCTGGGGATTATAAGGTTAAAACCGTAGTACAACGTCCGCCGTCTCAGGATCAGGAAGAATTTCAAGTCTGGATAAGGTTCCTCGCAACAGTCGTAAAATTTCTCCGACCGCTTCACAGGATAGTCTGTAAATTGAAATTTTAAAATTTTAAAAATTAAAAAAAATCATTTCAATTAGACTGTTTCAACATAAGGACATAACTAAAGCTCCATTACGTACAAGGACGAAACGTGTAAATATAATTAAAGTTTAAATAAATTTTTTATTAATTAAACAGTGTAATATGTTTTGTAAAAAATAAATGCAAGTTATAAGCTTGATTGGGTTTTTATTTATGTGGTTATCAATGTTTAATTTTGTAGAAACATAAACATAAAAATAACGTTAGTTAGTGGTTGGTTTTTTTGAGTAACCAATACTATATTAATGATTAACAATAAAAAGTTTAAACACGTTAGGGTGTAATATTTATAAAAAAAAGCATTTCGTTCAACACCAAAAACAAGGCACAAAGTACTGTGCTTTGACTATATATAACTTTTCCCTCCATACCAAAAACACTTCGATTCAACGTAATTTTATTTTTTATGTTTACAATTAAACGAAATTAAACATTAATAACCACATTAGTGCAAACCCACTCAATTATATGTCTTGCATTTAATTGTTTTACATAATATTACACTGTTAAATTAATAAAAACATTCACTTGAATTTTATTTTAATTTTAACCTTGGTCTTTGTGCGTACTTGAGCTTCTATGTTGAAATACTCAATTAAAATAAAATGAATAAAATATTACGATAAGCTTCAAAAGATCTTGGATAATTTTTTAATTACTGGTTCAGTCAGTACTGCTGACAAAACTTCAATATTTTTAGTTATTAGTGGTAAGAGGCAGGGGTTTGTAAGGGGTTACGCGGTATATTTTGGTCATATTTTTATACTAAAATCAAACATTCTCAAAGTAATTTTGGGTAGGGGTTCCAGAAACGTGTATTTCTTAAAACTTATTTGACGTTTCCTTTTGTAACGAACTGCATTTTGGTTTAGTTTTCTTTATATTGCAGGTTTTTTTAAATTAATTGTTTTCATTAAAAAAATTCAACATTCTCTTTGAACAAATTTAGCATTCTTCACAAACATTTTATTAAAACCCGGTAAGGACGGAGTCCCTGAATTGGGAAAAACGGCTTTTACCTCCTCCTACCTGCCTCCATCGAAAATTTTGCTGCCTCCTACCTGCCTCCTAACTGCCTCCTTCCTGCTTCCACCCTGCCTCCTACCTGCCTCCTAGGCAGTTTCAGCTGCATCCTGCCTCCTAACCTGTTTATGCTTTAACATGGGAGGCAGGGTCACCTGCCTCCTACCTGCCTCCACCCTGCCTCCAATCTGCCTCAACCCTGCCTGCATGCTACCTCAGAGGTAGTTTTACCTGCCTACTATCTGCCTCCAGTTTTCCGGAGGCAGGTTCAAGATTGAGTCGTCCTTACCGGGTTAAACTAAAATAGAAAAATTAGCTTGATGATAAAGTTTAGCTTTGAATGTAAATTTTTGTTTACGTTGCTTAGGAAAAGTAAGAACTAGAGTCCATGTTTAAGATGGTTCATGAGTTTTATCATGATAAATTTATGAATTTATGTTTGTTATTATAATAAAAAAATCAATATTTTAATAATGTGTTCCTGAAAAAAGCCAAAAATTGTTTTGGTTGTTTTATTCCATTGTTCCTTCTATTGATTCGATAAGTATGATATGATTTAGGGTCGAAGGAGCTGAGTGAACTTGGAGCCTGAATTTGGAGCTAAAAATAGGAAACTTAGAGCCATAACTAAGGAACTTGGAGCCATAAGTAAGTAGGGAACTCAGAGCCGAAAATAAAAATCATTAAAACGTTTACCTGTGCCTAAGCGAAACCTAAATCTAAGCCCAAACCAATTTTTTCTTGGAGTGTTTCTTCCAAGTTCCCATTGTTTGCGGCTCCAAGTTTCCTAATATTTCTGATGGCCCCGAATTTTCTGTTTGTGGCTCTAAAGACCCAGTATCTAATGATATATTTTTAATAGTTTGTTTTTGAAAAATACTTTTAGACAGTATCGGTGTAATTGACGATACTTTTATCAAAAATATATAATAAAGAAAAAATGAGACACTTAGAACAAACTGCTTGTAAAAAAAGGTCCCATTTAAATGGGACCTGGTCCCATTTAAATGGGACTTTTTGATTTTGGTCCCATTTAAATGGGATCCCATTTAAATAAGTCCCATTTAAATGGGACCTATTTAAATGGGATCGATTTAAATGGGATCC